>MQRK01218349.1:0-15471 GCA_001938485.1 Girardia tigrina
CAAATTCCGATTTATCATAAAATTATTATTATGAAATATGAATAATATAAAAATTTAAAAATATACATTAAAAAACGAAAAAATTATATTTTTTTATTTTTCATCACTTGAAAAAGGTGTCGGTACGCCGTACCGGCGCGTACCGTCACAAAAAAGCACTGTGGACCATTACTGAAAACAGGGCTTAAACGCAACTGCAGCAACAAAGAAGATATGCGAAGTTGAAGGTGATAATGTGGTCTCAAATCGTACTGCACAAAATTGGGTCAAAAGGTTCAACAAAGACGACATTGATCTCGGAGACAATGCACGTTCAGGTCAACCTATCACCGTAGATTTCGGAGCAATTCGTGAAGCNGTCGAGACAAATCCGTCAATAAGTACTCGCAGATTGTCGGCCGAACTCGATATTCCTCAAACATCCATTGTACGACACCTTCACACTCTTGGCAATGTCAATAGACGATGTCGAGAAGTGCCTCATGAATTGACACAAATTCAAGCCGAAAAGCATTTCCAAACATGTCAAAAATTGCTTGAAAATCCGCGCGATGACCGTTTCATCCGACGAATTGTAACTTGCGATGAAAAGTGGGTTTATTTCAGTAAGCCAGACCAACAAAATCAATGGTTGGACCCCGGACAAATGGCGAAACCGGTAGCGAAACGAGATCGTTTCTCCAGGAAGGCACTTTTGTGTGTTTGGTGGAATTTCGAAGGCGTGATTCACTTCGAGTTGGTTCCAAATGGTTGACCATCGACCCTGAACTTTACTGCGCTCAACTTGATCGAATGTATGCGACACTTGGCGAGAAATACCCCGCTTTGATCAATCGAAAGCGAGTTCTTCTACAACAGGACAATGCAAAACCGTACACCGCTAAACAAACAAAGGAAAAAATCAAAAATCTCGACGCCTTTGAACTTCTTCCACACCCAGCGTATAGTTCGGATCTTGCGCCATCCGACTATCACCTTTTCCGTTCTATGGCACACTTTCTTCGTGGTCGCAGCTTCAATAATCTGGCCGAGGTCGAAAACGGGTGGCACCAGTTCTTCACTTCTAAGAACAAGTATTGGTACCGCAGCGGGATCGCAAAAATTGAAAAAAGAGAAATATGTAAAGTTGGATTAAATTAAGAAATTAATAAATCTATGTGATGTGTGTTCAAAGAACTGCCAGCCCCTCTAGAAAAGTATCAACTTGCACAAATATCAACTGATAAAGTGTGGTACAAACTTTATAACTGCTTCACCTTTTTCAACGATGTAGCATATTTGACGATATTTAACTAAGCAAAAAGGTTTTGTATTTAGAGAAATGTTTGTAATGAAGCCGATGAGGAAATTATTTGGCATATAGAAAGTATATTTTAAGAATTTGGACCACCTAAACGCTTCTTTCCTGCTTCCAGAAGTACCACAATGAGACAGTAAATGGATAAATGGAAAATTGAACAAGGTTTTACATCAGCCTATCGACCTCCAAACCATAAAACAAAAATTATATAATTATTTGTTATTTATGTTAAGAAAAACTGTAATTTTGTGATTTTTTATAATCATTTATTTTTATTTTCTTAAAAAATATAATGTATTTAAAATAATAATAATATTAATATAATATTATTATACAAATTAACAAATATTCGTTCATAAAAAAATAATATTAAACTAATATTCGTTAATAACTTATAATTCAAATATTATATGAGATATTAAATTTGTAAAGGTGAAATCATATATGAAATCATTTATTCAAGTTTATAAAAAATTATTCTCATAAACTGAAGGACGTGATTTTTAATATTCATTTTACAATGTGCTGTTAATAATAAAATAGGTTAGCCATTCATTAATAAAATAAACTTATACAAAATTTACGTGTAGTAATACGCTAGTCTATTACAATCAAAATTAAGTTAATATAAACTTTTATGACTACGACAAGTATACATGTGAATGAGTATTGATTATTAATTATTTTCCATTAATTCTACAGAAAGTAATTGAAGTTTGAGAATGATCATTCCTATCCAGCTAAATTGAATGCCAACAATCAATTATTAGATTTGTGTGCCTATTTTACTTAACTGAATTCCTTTTATAACATTCAATTTTTGTTTTGTACACCTAATTAAGACATTCTGTATAAATAATCGTTGGTCGCATATGTCTGTTATTAAAATAATGTTCATTTTTTTCTAATTATTGATCACCTGAAAAAACAATGAAGGAACTTAAGAGAAAGGTAATAATTATTGTATTCTTTATATTGTGACATTGTTTTCGTATCATAAAAAGAAAAATATTTATAAAAAAGTACGATAAATAATGTACCTTTTAAATTTTGATCAAATATATTAAGTGTCCTATATATCATTAATTTTACAAATATTAGATAAATTAGAAAACATTGAAGTTTAAATTAAATGATTTTCATTATTAAATTAATACTCCCTCTGTTGCGAAATAATGTTTACATATTATCATGACTTTTTGTTCCAAAATAATGTATACATTTACAAACTTTTACACCCAAGAAGTAAATCATACTGAAAAGCATTTATTATAATTATTGAAACGAATTTTAATACTCCATTATTTACAATATTTTATTTAAGATGAGGGGTCAGTATTCATATTTACAGGGTCTGCTCATCAATATTTTGCCGTGCCATGAGAATCGCTTCTGGTCTGCACGTTAGAGATGCTGGTAGAGTACCATTGTTGCGAAGCTTTGCTTTACCGATATGCGGTAACTTATAATTATTTCCTCTCTTCGCAAGCATCGTCTCCTCCATGCATTGCTGAAGTGTTAAAAATATATTATCCAGCTTATCTGGGTGTAGCTCATCGAAAGCCTTACTCACACAGGTAATCAGTTCGTCAATGGTCTTCGGAGAATGCTGATGTTGAATGGATTGAATGGCATTGAAGAACTCGAGATCCAATACGTTCATGTCGGGATTATTAGGTGGTTGGTTTTTAAACATAATGGTAAACCCATCTCTTGTTCCCTCTTCAAATATATCTGGATCATCTTTGTTGAACCTAAATGACATTATTTGATTGGGGAAGCTTTGCCCTGATCGCTGGAAGCACATTTTGCACTATCATTTTTTTACATTCCTGCGCATTGATCGATTCAATACTTTTTTGTGACGTAAGTACCCTTTGTTCGGTTCTTGCTACTTCTTTTGGCTGCCTCTTTATACACAAATGACCAGATGCCAATCTTACCATTAAAATAATCCTCAGAACCAACATCACCTCTGGGCCTCGCAACAGCTGCCATAAACATCACCTTTGTGATGAATCTTTTGCTTTGGCATGTTCTGTGGGGAACCTCTTTATCCATGGTCAAGTAATAGTTACGCTTGACTTTCGAAAGGTAGAACCATTTCTCATCAATATGAACATGATTGCAAAAATTCTCGAAGCACCCATCTGGTTTTACATAGGACAGGCGAAACTTCAGGCGGTCGATTTTATTTCTATCCGTTAGTAATGACTTTGCTGTGGATGAAACCCGTTTTAATAACTTACGCTCCTTCAAATTCCTGAATAATGTTGTTTTTGGAATACCGTTGGCACACGATAGACTTCGAAGGCTTCCTGGCCGGTTTTGAGGAATGTTCATGATGTCTTTTAATTTATCATCATAGTTTTTCTTTTTTTCGTTCACAATTTCTTTTCATTGATAATGAGTCAACAACAATTTCACATCTTCGAAGTTGATCAGAAGCATTTCTCCAGAGTTTCGAAATCGAAACTCTGGACACGTTGTACTTAGCGGAAATTTCATTTATGGCTCCATGCTTCAGCTTGAGAGGATATCTGCTGAACATATTCATTAGAAAATCTTGAAAAATCGCACTCCTTTCTTCATTAGACAAATGATAAGTTGGACGTAAATTTTCTGTAGTTATTTTCGATTTGTTAGCATAACTGTCGCCAAACAGGCAATAAAATTACTCATAGTTTAATTAATTTGTGATGATTAATCACTGATGATTAAGTGCACCATAAAAGTGTAAAACGTTGTTTATTTTGTGATTGATGTCAATTTAACGTGGTAAATACCGCAAATTCATAATTTTTCTAATTTGTGTTAAACGCTGCAATTTTCTTTACTAGAAAGGTCTAACTTGATAAAATTCTTTTATGAAGTGCCGAAAACGAGAAAAGGAAAGCATGACATAAATGTTGTTAAAAAATGCGACTTGTAACCATGGAAATTTTTGTTGGTCCTGACGTGCAAGATCTTTATCTATCCTGATAATCGAAAAGATTGGTCCCAAATGTAAACATTATTTTGGAACAGAGGGAGTATATTTTAAAACAAGATAATTTTAAAAGAATAAAATAATTTTTTGAAAATAAATCAAAATAATTGATAAGGATAATAAGCCATCTCCGACTGGACGGATAACTGAGTATCGTAGAGACTACAGTACCAGAATTTGCGTACAAACTGATGATAATGTTTCTGATAACAATACTTTAATAATTTGAAAAAAAATAATGAAATAAGTCAAAATATTTAGATAATTCAGTTAAAAAAGAAAAATTCATGATGGCTTTTGTAGAGAAAATGATAAACAGGCTACATAAAAAATTGAAGGAAATACTATTGAAATATTTTACTACGGAATCGGAATTGAGATTGCTGAGGTCTCTGTGGCGGTGACCCGACAAAATAACTCCAACAAAATAGTGCTAATAATAATCCATTATTCAATTTATAAACTTTTATTTGAAAAAAAAACAAAATAAAATTGATTTACTAAATGTATTTTTATTACAAAGTCAAATTGAAAGCGTAGAAATTTGATCAGTGGTTTTTTGCCATAAGTTGGCAACAAAGCAGAAAAAAATTGTTTAGTTGAACATACTTTGCTTAGCTTGAAGTTTTGCTTCGTTCTCCTGCATTATATCGTTGAATTCTGTTTTCAGTATGTTCTTGTTCTCTTAAAAAATAATTGATCAGCTTGTAGACATAAGGGTGACCATAAACATACATCTGAAATGCATGGTGCCATCCCTCCACTAAATTATTTGTTCGTGGTAGATTGTCCTGTCCTCGATCTCGAACGATTCACAATGTTACCGAAAATCTCGGACTAACTCTGCTGTTCCATCTCCAGTGACAAATATAGTCATACCACCCAGTAGTCATACAAATTCTCAACAACATCTGGCTGAGTATCATTCAGTTCTTTGAAGGCAGTATACTGATTCAGCAGGTGGAACAAATATAAGGGCTAGCTGCACCTTAACAAATAAACGTACATTTTCATCATTATTTAAATAATTTAAAATTTATGCAACAAATCTGAAATTAAAATATTAATTGTTAATGATTTTCGATCTCTATTTTAAATCATAGTTTTTTAAATGAAAATTAAAAAAATAATAATGGGCGCTATTTCGTCGGGTAACTTTCTGGGGCGATAAAAGAAATGGAAACGAAACTAAAGAATGTCGAAAGGAAAATTTTATTGAAACTTGAGAAGCTAAATAATTTTTAAAATATATTAATCGGAGAATCACTAAAGAAAAAGTTTATAACGATTAGAAATTAATTAATATTATTAGTTGATGAAACAAAAACATGTTGTTTTAGAGAGTTATTTTTTTCCAAGTTATAAATTTATTTATTATTCTGTATCATCTTCAAAGAAATTTTGTAGTTTTGGTGAAATTCGAATACTTAAATGTTATAAGGTTTAGGTATGCAAGAAACATTAACATTTGTAAATGTATAATAATATGTTCAATAATAATATAATATCCATTAACAGCTATAATAATCTCTAAATTTATCTATTGTATTATTATAGTGATAAAAAAGCTATTTAAATACCTTTAGAAACTGAAAATAAATATTTTTTTTAAATTATCAATATTAAAGTTTTAAAGGATATAATAATATTTAATACTTTTATTAATCTTCATGTAAAATATTTTTATAATTTAATATTTCGTTAAGAAACTAGAAGATGTACTCGGTGAAGAAGCCACAAGTATGCTTAATAACACAAGTTGCCTGGCTATCGGGAACATTTTTATCAGAAATCATCCTTTACTAAAGACTCTGTGGTGTATTGCTTTTATTCTGTGTACGATACTTACTATAAGGCAATTGTATAGTCTTAGTAATAGCTATTTTTCATATCCTCTAAGCACAGTAATTCGACTTCAGTCTGAGCCAATAGACTTTCCAAGTATAACATTCTGCAATCTGAATCCTTTGCAATACAATAAACTTAATTTGAGCAAACCAAATTTACAGAGGTTTTTCAAGAATTTAGAAGATAGACCATTTGTTAAAGATGTAAGTTTGAATCATATTAATAATGTCCGGGAAACCTTTTAATTATTATTATAAACTATCAAAATAATTGATGAAATAAATTGATTATATTGTTAATGGATTAATTGATTATATTTAATGGATCATCTTGAAAAGATACCATACTTAAATCATTGTACGCGGCTCTTCTACTAAATTCTAATGTGTTAAAGCTGTTTTGACCCGGATAATAAGAACTCCACCATATGTGATTTTCTCAACAATAGATCGAATTAAAAGAAATGATCTGAGTACCAGATCGCTGCTTTAAGCCATGTCACCTAACGCCGACTCAGGTGATTGAACGCTTTCATCAAAAAGCAGACGACGATCACGATTTTTAATAAGACCTATTATAACATTAAAGAAAGCATTGTTTCAATGAAATACAACTTTTAAAATAAAATTCTCGTTTTTTATTTTTTTTGAATATTTATTACATAAAAAAATGAACAATTAGAATTTTTCAATTTTTTGACAGAACGTCAAATTTAGACCTTATTTTGACTTAATAACGTCCTTCGCAACGTACTTGTGCTTAAAAAGTAACAGATTTGTTCATAATTTTAAAAATAGCTTTGTATTTCAATTTTGACTTTATTGACTTATGGTCACCCTGCACATTTCCAAATACTAAACTCAACATACAAAATTCAACATACCAATTTTAACATACCAAATTAAAAATACTCCTCACAGGGTTATTAAATCAATGAATTAACATAAAAAATAATGCAGTGGAGCTAAATCATACGAATGAGAAGATTTTTTTAATACAAATAAATAAAGGATTAAAATATTGAAAAAAATTGAATAATTAAATTAAGGAAATTATCTTAAAACAATGAAACTAAATTTAGAATAATAGATACTATTAAGGACACAGACTGATTTTGATAAGATTTATTGGTATGAAAAAAATCAGTGATCAGTCTCTGATTGTACATTTTAAAATTCTGCGAAAACAACCAATATTTAAACAAACTGTCATTATAAATTTTTTAAAAATTAAATTAATTAATTTTAAGACAGTTTCCAAAAATACTAATTGTTTGGGAGAGTTCGCATTTTAATTCACGTCACACAAACATACATTTACATTAAACATTTCATACAAACATTGATAATTTCAGACATACCTTACATCCCCCTCTCTTTAAATGGTTTCAACCATTCTACATTTCTTATCAATGTTTTACCGCCTTCAAACAGAAGTTCATAATTTCTCTGATGCAACTTTTTGTAATTATAACCGGACCAATGTATCGATTTGCACTTTTATTCATTGTTTCTGATTTTATTAGCACTTTTTCTCAAATATCGAAATATCTTATTGTTGGATATCTTTCACCTATATTCTTATCTTTGTCTTTGATGTTTTTTATGGCTTCTTTCCTTGCATAGTGACTAACAGTATTATGATTTATCCACCAATGTTTGATCTTTCTTCCAAAAACGATTTGAGCTGGTGAAACTCCTGTGGTATTCTGAATAGTAGCAATTTAACATAAACTCTACTTCAGGCAATAATTCAACCCAATCTCTATGTGTACTGTCTTGCAATCGAATATACAGTGCGTCTCTAACAGTTCTAAATTGCCTCTCTGTAATTCCGCTGATATTGTGATGTTAGGGACTTGAATACACAATTTTTATTTTAAACTTTTCCGCTATTTCTTTGAATACTTTTGATTCAAAAGTTTTCCCCCGATCAGCATGAATCTCCTGAGGTGGATCATATTTCCATATCCAATTATTCAGCAATATTCTGGTTGTTGTTTTATCATCTTGGTGTCCGACGGGATTTAGACTGATAATTATGCTAAAATGGTCAATAATGTCCAAAATATATTGATGAGTATGAAAACTCTTTTTAAGTGGACCAAAAAAATCTATGAATATCTTTTGGAACGGATCCTCAGCTGACTGTTTGATAGTTGCTTCTTTGGTTTTCATTGTTAAAACTTTCCTTTTTGACAATTTAAACAGCTTTGTGTTACGCTCTTCACTATTTCCTTCATTTCTTTCATGTCAAAATCATCACGTACATAATTGTAAGTTTTTTATTGCCAGTATGGCAAAGCATTTTAAGAATTTCTTCTATGAATTCTATTCTTTTCTCTTGTGGTATCCAAATTTTGTTATCAGTAGACAAAACTATTCCATCTTTTATTAACGATTTTGATGTTTTATGTATATTTTCTTCGATTTCTTTGATTTCTTTGTCGTCTTTTTGCCATTTAAATTCCTCCATTTCTTCGTTAAATGCCAATATTTTGATTTTGATTTTACTTCTTTTGGCCTCTTCGTGAATAATTTGACATTGCGTGTATAAATCAATTAAGTTCCTTGATAATGTATCAACGTTTGAATGATTACTTCCTTTTCTGTATTCCATATCCATCTCTAAACTACTTAGAAAGTTGATCCACATATGGAACTGAGGGGTGATCGGTTTCTTTGTCGTAAGCATAAATATGATGGTCTTATGATCAGTTCTCAAAAAATTTCTTTTCATATAAAAAGTGTTTGAAATCTTGGGTTAAATAAAATACAGCCAACAATTCTTTTCTGGTAATACAGTAACCTAACTCATGCTTATTCATTTTGTGGGACCCATAAGTAATTACATTTTCGTGACTAAATTCATTTTTCTGTGAAAAAACTGCACCAATTGCATCAGTATTCAAAATAAATTGTTTGTTAAAATCGGGATACGCTAAAACCAGTGCCTTCGTCATTTGTACCTTTAAATTTTCAAGAGTAGTGTTACATTCCTCACTCCATTGCAGTTTCTTTTCCTGGTTTTTGCCACATAAACTTTCTAAAATTTTAGCATGCTTTGCATAATCTTTTATGAATTTTCTATAATAGTTTGTGAGTCCTAAGAAACTTCGAAGATGTTTAATGCACGAAAGACTTTTAAAATTCTTAATGGCTTCTACTTTATCTTCATCTGTCTGAATACCATTTTCACTTATTATGTATCCCAAATTTTTCGTTTTTCGTACTAAGAATTGACATTTATCTGGGTTTATTTTTAAGCCTGGTTCTTTTATTCTTCTCATGACATTTTCTAATCTTCTTAAGTGTTCTTCCTTATTTTTTGCAAATATTTAAATATCATCCAAGTAAACCATAGCCTCCTTCCAATTGAGATCTCCTAGAACTTTCTCCATCAATTCCTGAAATGTTGCTGGGGCAGCTGCGATTCCAAATGGTATCCTTTTGAAACAATATTGGCCGTCTCTGGTTGAAAAAGCAGTTTTAAGTCTTGATTCCTCCTCAAACTCTATCTGGTAATAAGCGATTTCTTGATCTATTGTATTAAAATATTTTGATCCATATAAAGTGTTCATCATATCGTCCACATTTGGGATATGAAAGGCTGGTCTTAATGTAATTTTATTAAGTTGTCTAAAATCGATACATAATCTAATGTCTTGTTTATCCTTTTCCAGATGCATACTAGGGGAAATTCCATGGTAAATTGAATCGTACTATTATTTCATTTCTTTCTAAATTTTTATTCACTTCATCAAGTTTAGCTTCGAGATGTCTTGGTTGTCTATACGGTTTAACCAAAACTGGTTCACCCTGCGTATCAATTTTGTGTTTCGTAAGATTAGTTTTTCCTACTTGTCAGCAATAAATACGTCTCTATAATTCAACAAAATTTCCATCACATCATAATTATTTTAAGTGAGACACTTACGATTTTTTTCTTTTTTCTCGATCTCCTTATTAGTACTATTCATGACAAAAAGTTTATTATCTTCAGTTTTCCTTAGCACAATTTTAAACTGTTTTAGAAAATCCATTGCAGCTATTATTTCGGGATGAATTTCTTCAACCACATAGAATTATATTTCTTCCGTTTCGTTTCCTATATTTACATTTAATTTTACAGTTCCAAAATTTCTTAATTCAGAATCATTTGCGCAGAAAATGCGCCTATTTGTCTTAATTATTTTTAAGTTATTCATATTTTTAATAATTTCAGCTTTAAGTACATGTACTTGGGCTCCTGTATCTAATAAACACTCTACTACTTTATCATTAACTTTTAAACTTATACTTGGTCGGCCATTCATTTTGTGATATCTAATTTTGAAGAACTCAGTGTTCATGTAATTATGAGTTTTCTCAGCAATTTTTATATTTTTAATGTCTTTATAGTTCATAGTAAAACATTCCACTTCTTTAGATTTTATTTTAAACTTACTTAATTCACACCATTCGTCAGGGATATAACCAAGATCACACACACATATGCATTCATACAATCAAACATACACATACCTGTTATTCCATTCAGTGAAACACATTGATCAAATCTCTCTGTGATCGTGCATCTTCGTTTCCCGAACCATTGTTGTAGTTATATCTTTCATCTTTGTAGTTTGTGTATCCCTGGTATCGAGAATTGTCGGCATCAGAGACACTGTCTGTTTCTTTGTAATTAACCTCTGCCACTGGAAAAGAAAGTCTCGAATTCTGTTTTCCTCCAATATCATCTTCATGTGATCTCCTGTTGTACCAAATTTGACTTCTATTATAAGGTGTTTGTCTTCGCTCATTGAATCGACTTGTATTTTGATAGCATTGAATTCTATTGTGGCCCTTCTTTCGACAGTGGGAACATTTCACATTCGGACAATAAATTCTAATGTGCCCTTCTTCGTTACAAGCTCAGCATTTGACATTGTATCTTCTGTTGAAATATCTTTGATCGTTTGCTAAGGTCTGGTTGTGATCTGATTCTTTTTTGCGAATTTTCAAATCTCTTTCAGCTCTTCTTTCATTATAATTATTTCTTTTTTCATATCTGTTACTTTGAATTTCCATCCTTGGATATTTCAGTTTTTGGGAAACAGTATAATCAGAAATCGGATTAGCTACTTCAATCTTCTGAAAACGACGCACTCGATTAATAACTTCTTTAATATCTTTTGTTTCTGATGCTCCTCTCAAAATCATTCCCTTTTTTATTTCATAGTTATCAATAATATTTAAATATACCGCATTTGATAACTCTTTCTTGGAAAGCTTCTTATCTGCTAACTGTTTTATAATTTCATCGGCTTTTTAAATATGGCTTCTGGATTATTATCACCGATTTTCAAGTTTACCGATTCGTTCATCATATCCAGAATTGTTTTTGACCTTGAAAATACTACTTGTAATTTCTCTCGATAGTCCTTTCGGGCAGCATTTTCGTTCTTGATTAAAGCTTTTGGAGATAGAAAAGCTGTGAAAATGATAATTTTATTTCTTCAGTTAATCCAGTTAATTTGAAAAATCTCTCGAACTCCAATTTGTTAGAATCTCCGTCAAATACTTCAGGGCCTCTGATATTCAGATTCAGATTGTCCGTGTTCGCCATATTAAGGAAACAAGACTGATTTTGATAAGATTTGGTTTGAAAAAAATCAGTGATCAGTCTCTGATTGTACATTTTAAAATTATGTGAAAACAACCAATATTTAAACAAACTGTCTTTTATCAATTTTTTAAAAATTAAATTAATTAATTTTATTTTAAGACAGTTTCCGAAAATACTAATTGTTTGGGAGAGTTCGCATTTTAATTCACATCAAACAAGCATACATTTACATCAAACATTTCATACAAACATTTATAATTTCAGACATACATTACAGATACAAATTCCAATAATAAAAAGGAAATTCATCATGAAAACGTTTATTAAATAAATAAATTATGTGTTATTGTGTAAATATAATCCATGATATGTGGACGACTTTACGATCATTAATAATCGTTTGAAGTTTTTTTATCAATTTCAATACACTTTGTTCTTTAAGGGCATAAGTGTACTTGAAAGGTTATGTAAATTCCTCTCCCAGAAAATTAGTGCATTTATTGATAAATAAACTAACAATTTGGGGGAAAATAGATTTATCCAAAATACTTAAGAAATTCAAAGGAACGATTTTCTTGGATAATAAAAGCAGGGGTAGATTCAGACTACTATTCCTGGGGGAATTTTTTACCCTATTTAAACAAAAAATAGAAATTTATGAAATGCATAATTATAGATATTATACTAGTAATTACATTTACCAAACTATCTCTTCAAACAAAAGTACATTATAATTAGAATAACTATTATAAAATTTTTAAAAACGTCATTTTAAGCTATTTAATTTTACAAAATATATAATTTTTATTTTTTATTTTAAAGATATTGACAAGTCGAAACTGATAGCAGAGTTTTATTTTCAAATCAAAACCCTACACTCTCAAAGTTACCACAATTTCTCAGTTCAGACAAACAATCGCAATTAAATCCGATTACTATTTCTCCACACGCGCCCCTGCCCTCAAGGCACACAAGCAGACACCGCTTGTGCAGTGGGGACCCGATCACCGACACTGGCTTGAATTCCCGTATAGATGAATACATCGAATCTCGCTCGACGGCGAATAGCTTTTTGTGGCCGCCCCACTGGAGACTCTCCTCACTCTTCTAAATCGCATTCGACGGCTTGTGGCCCGTCCCGATCGCTACTTTCACTAGTCGCGCGCGGATCACCCATATCCATGATTTTGGTTCGTCCGACATCATCACTGCTCGCCGCGGGTGGGGCCAACCGCTCGTGACTTACGTGGTAGGGTCTGCCGTCGACTTCTATTTGATGCGGCAGGTGCAATCCGGTAACGGTTGCGCATCTCCACTGTGACATGCACGAATACGGTGGTGCCGGTTTCACAAATACTTCATCTCCGATTCGAAATTCGTTAGTTTGTATTTTTCGACTCCGACTGATGTTAGTGAGGTTGAATGCCTTCGGCAATAATAGCCTCTGTCTGTGTGCAAAGATGGTTGAGGCGGGAATGACGCCACTTGAATTTGGCGTTGCTTTATACCTTGCGACCATCTCATTCACCGGCCTGTTACTATGAGCCACCATTCGTTTAATAGTCCTGTAGCCGCGTTCCACAATTCCATTTCCGCTCGGACGGTTCACGCATCTGAAATGAGTTTCGATACCCACTCGTTCTAGCAATCTCGACACGCCCTGAAAGTGTAATAGTTATTGAGAATTACTTCCTCTGGTGGACCGAATTCGTTCCAGATGTCCGCTTTACTTTCAGTAGTAATTTGGTGACATATCATCAATTGCCCGGGCCGCAATCCACCACGGTTAGAAATTTTGCCGCCCCAACATGTATTACATCCACAGCAACTCGGGTCCACGATTTCCTTACCCCGAGATCACCTTTCTCCCACTGAATTGGCGATGGGTCGATTGATGCACACTGCTCGCACTACTGAATCACTGCTCTGATTTGGTGTTCTGACACCTTGCACGGACCCCATATTTTTCTAACTAGGAACATCGATCTTCTCACTCCGAAATTATGCATCTCGTGGAGTTGCTTAAGACCGTCCACTGATTCCCGTTGATCTCTGACAGTTACTGCTGCTGCCACCGTGGGATTTCTCGCCAACGTCCACCAGCTGGCTGGAACCTGAGTCAGCGCGTCCGCTCTGTTTTCTTCTGATCGGGCCAGTGTTATAGTGACTTTCAATTTCTCTTCCTCGACGACTTGTTTAAATAGGCCCACCCACTGCCTGATTAGAATATCGCTGAGTGCCTGAGATCTAATCGGTTCGCGTCCCGACAGTGCCGATGAGAGCCATTTGGTGACTGTTGTTGAGTCGGTTAATAATTCTAATTCCCGAATTCGCCATTTGACTCCCTCTTTGAGTGCGCGATTTGCGGCGTTTAACTCAGCTAAATCGATGTAGTTAGTGTTGTCTTTTTGACGCAACCAGCAGGCATCCTCGATGAAGACGCTCCCTATTTCGACGCATATACCGACAACGATCGAGCTTGCGTCGCACCACACACGTATGAGAAACAGTAATCGTAATTAAATCGTAACAATTTTAACAATCGTAATTAAATCCGATTGCTATTTCTCCACAGATATTATGAGAAACAGCACAAATAAATGACTACGTACATTTTTCAAAGATTATTTTTTATTATTTTTATTATAACCTTGCTATGGTGATTTTTTACGTTGATATTGTCTATGTGGAGCTAGAGTCGCTTGAATACCTGATAGAACTTCAAAATAACGTGGAAAAGGCTTGCCATGGATCTGACGCACACAACAGAAGGGAAATTCAATACTCTGGTGTATTGCACGCTGGGCCGGTTCACTGTGTAGAGAAAAATCTTCTCGGAAGATGATTTGGATATATACGCTGAATTGAAGTCAATATTTAATGAGCTCGGTCCACCACAAAAGCTACTGCTCGACCATTTTACGACACATCAAGGAATGATAACTCGTGAATTTTAATCCGGAATGGGTATCGAGATAGGGTTTTCTTTCGTCAATAGGCCATGGAGAAAAGCAATAGTGATGCGCTGTCACCGAACCATCGAGGGTGCAGCAAACAGCATGGTCAATTCCACTCTAAACTCGAATGGAGTAATCCCAACTATCACAGTGTTCACTCAGAGGCGGCGGCTATCGTTTCCAGTGGAATTTGCGAAGCAGCTTTTGAGGTCTTGCAGTTCAGAGCATACGCTGGACCTACAATTGGAAGACTCAATTTTTGTAAGGCTGACTAACCCAACATGCGCGAAGCGGTGGAGGGATGCAGTAGTAAATGGTTTGAGCCATCAATTTATTATTTCTAATTCTTATTTATTGTTTTTCTTTTATACCTAACTTACATATACTACGAGTATTTTTATTAATTCTTGTTAATCTTTTCTAGAATAATAATGAAATGGACAGCAGATCATTTGACGAAAATTTATTCACCAAACTAATATTAAATGAAACACGGTAAGACTAGTATGAAAGTTTCTGAGTTAAACGGGTTGTTTGAATAATAATATTTATGGTTATTTTATCATTTTAATAATAATTGGAGTTGTAATTTTTAGCATAAGAATCATCATTTATACAGGAGTAAGAAAAAGTTTAAGACCACCGCGTTATTTTTAATTTTGTTGCTTTAAATATGAAATTGGTCAGTAAATTATTGCATTGAATTTGATTTAATTTAAACAACAACTATTTATAAAAATTTATTTATATATATATATATATATATATAT
>MQRK01218349.1:25120-35246 GCA_001938485.1 Girardia tigrina
AATGAACATAAAATCATGATTTTCTTACAAATACTGAAACTTCAGTTTATGAGCTTTATTACGATATACAAATTCAATTAATATCGGATTCGACAATTCATGTTGTAATTAAAGATAATAGGTGAATATAACTCGGGGAATTCCATATGCCACCTTGAATTCTGTACAGAGGTTTGTAATCATGCAATATGAAGGCTCCACAGATTATGTAATTTCCCCTATTTCGGTTTTCATGATATCTCATCCTACCATTGTCCTCATACACATGTCATCATAACGTTCACCAATATGAAGATACATACTTTACCATTATTACTACTTAGGGAGAAGCTACTCTAATCACTGAATGCTATTCTTCTCCAATCTTCAAATGTCTTGTGTAAAGGATCCTGTACCCATCGGCATCATAGAGTTTTTAATCTTTCTTTCAGTTTGGGCGTCTCTGCTGATGCGTGAGCATTAATCCATTTTCACATAATCTGCGTCTAAAAGGAAAATATACTTGCTGGATTTTAATAACTGCAGGAAATCTATCTGCATAAGTAAGGCTTGCCATATACCGTTCATCTTGTATAGTAGTTATTTTCTTACTGCCACAGTTCAATCTTTCACTTTCTTTGGGGTCGTCACTGCTCAATCGTTGACAAAATATTTAACTTATCAGTGATCTCTTGATAGGCAGCAAAACATAATACATCCTAGTCCAAAATCAGATAAATCCACGCCCCTTTGTTTATCACCATCAGCGTCCATTTTACTCTAAATGATTTGTAAGTAGCGTTTTTGCTACTTTCAGTATTATCAAATTCCGAAACCATAATTTAACACCACAAATTTTATTAATATCAACCATTCACATTTTTAAACAAATTTCTTAATAATTCAATTATTTCGCCGAAAATTAATTCATTAAATTTTTTCGATTAAATTTTGAAAATTTACGAAATTTAAACTTTCATTTATTTTACATTTTTAATGAAATTTAACGACATTTAAACTTTATATTAATTCAAACATTTTACGAAACTTTATCTTAAAAACTAATTAATTTAAATTTACGATAAACCCTTTTATTAAAAAATTATTTCTTAAAATATTAATCCGTTAATTATTTATTTTAAAATTTATTTAAACCTATTTCATAAATTTTATTAAAATATATCAATTGTTATTACTGTAAGCATATTTTAAATTAGTATTTATTTTTATTATATTTTCACTCTACATTTTAATTTTATAATTTATTTCTTTTAAATTTTCAAATTAAAAAATAATAAACTATTTTGGTGAAACTTAAATTTAAACTAACCCCTTATATGATTAATTAAAACACTGAAAAATAAACAATTATAAGTCATGATCATATCATAAATACAACAATATATTTCGAATAACAATAAAAATTATTAAAAATTATATAAATTCAAGTAAAAGTAAATAAAAACATAACAAATTTTCTGCTGAGTACGATTCACTGCTCGCGACTGTATGAAACGATGACAATTTCAAACTGGAAAATATTTTCTACTGTTATAAACATCCTAAAAATTTGTATTCTCCAAAAATATCTTGATAATTTAAGACAGATTTTCCTCTGATAGAAATTAATAGTAATAAATAATTAAGTAAATATTCCAAAATTTCTAGTCTTTCAAAATTTTTGGCAATTATCGAAAAATATTTATCAACATGTTGACAGGGCCTTTTTTAACATGTTGACTGGTGGACATTTACCCCCCCCCACCAGTGACCAAAAATGCCACCAGTCCAAGGCAAAAGTGATAGACTGGGAGGGCAATTTTTTAAAATCGATTTTTAAAAATACCTTTCTCTTTTTTTGCGATCATGACCTGATGCTTTTGCAACAACAGAAGATTTAAACTTCACTGTTCTAGCAGAAGACTGAACCACAAATACACATATTGGCCCCTTCGCATCAGAAGAATACATTATCAGCATTTCTCACAATACTATGGAATGGTACAAGCACAAAAAAGTGAATGTAAAATGGTAAGTAGAAAATAATAGGGACTGATTGGAAGCATTTATGTTTGCACCTGCTGAAGGGAAGTGTAAAATACAATATACAACTGTAAAATTGAAGCCTGTCATAGATCACCTTGACTCAATCTTCCATAAGGCAGCAGTGCGACAAGTAGATTCAAATTCCTTCCTCTCATCACCATTGGCTGAAATGTTAGTGTGAGAAATATTTAGTTTTTGTGTAGTGTTTGCATGTTAAAATTTTGTATGTTGATTTGGGATTGTGCCTCTCCTAATTAGATAGATGCTTAATATTTTAATTCTTATAATCTAATTAATTAATTTAAATTTAGATTTAATATTCAAATTTTTAATTTTTATTATTGTAACTTTTAAATAATTTTATTAATTTTATTTTTGTAAATTTTTAAATAATTAAAATCCAAGTAATGTTTTAAAATGATTATAAAAAGTAATTTTATTTTAGCCAATAAAATTTCAATTAAATAATTTAAATAAAACAATTTTCTCCAAGTTAGTTTACATTGTAATGAGAAGTATGTAAGATTGAGTGATGGATTTAAGTGCCAGCAATACTATTGATTTTCATAGAGATGATCAAAATTGTCAATGTAATAAATGTTCTATCAAATATGTTAGTTCTCTTACAAAAGTACAGAGGGGAAATTGTGGAGTTTCTTACCTCAATTGCCG
Organism: Girardia tigrina; assembly: GCA_001938485.1. NCBI lineage: Eukaryota > Metazoa > Platyhelminthes > Tricladida > Dugesiidae > Girardia > Girardia tigrina. The sequence continues at coordinate 27,818 of MQRK01218349.1, forward strand.
TCGACGTTTATAATGCCAGTTTAATAAGTACTCCTTTTGTCAACAGCTTGCCCTCAAGGTATTTAACTCTAGTACACAGGACCAAAATTATTTAAAGTCTTCGCGAAAATGAAGTTATTGCGGGAACGGTTGTCGTGTGTAATCGCGTCCACAACACTGTTGACTTCATTGAGTTTGACGCGTTCGTTAGCGACCGGATGACCGGCACCTAAATCATACAACCAATAACAGATAAAAGTTGATGTTCAACCTGATTCGTCCCGGATGTAATTTTAATCGACGTAACACTCGATTCTTTCGATCACTCCGTCTTGACAATCTTTTGTAAGTGGTATTTAATGAGAACGAGAATTTTCGATAAACGCTTATTTATAAACGATGTAGTATTAAATTTATCCTCGATATTCCTTCACTAAGCAGATTGGTTTTTGTAATTTGGATTTGTGCGTTTTGTTAATTTTTATTTCATCGATTGTTAATGTAGTTTTAGATTTTTATTAATTTGTTAATTTAGTTCTTGAATTAAAATAATTTTTTAAATGTAGTGGAGTTGGTATATACAACAGAAATGAATTCTCCATTGAAGGAATTCCAACCTTCCTCATTAACATTGCATTACAAAGATCCAAACTGCAATCGAGAAATTCTATTCATAGTTACTGGAGAAGTTAAGAAGGAACTAACTCGTGAGGTACATGATTGTGTGCTTAAGTAGTACAAGTTGATAGCAACGTAAATCGGCAAATGGTGGATTAGAAGTAAGTCTCTGCGAGAATAGTAACAAAAGAGCGTGAAGTAAAGAACGTATTCAAAGTCTTCAACGAACCTCAACATATTGGAGCCCTTGGACTACTGTAAGCCACTCAAGGGGCCCTTAAAACCATCAACTTTCAAGCTGATTGGAGTTACAACAGATGGCGAAAGAGCTAATACAGGATTAACAAGGTGGCTTTCGAAGCTCACGAAGAACTGGTTACATCGTGATCTATTGAAGTTCTGGTGAAGTGACCTCACTTTTAAAATCATAGAAGGAGGCGTTTCAGAGCTACGTATCTGAATTAAAAATGTTAAGTATCTAGCTACCTTCTTCATGACGTCTAAAAAGACAACGAAACTCCTGCATCAATTTCAACCAACGGCAAATCATTTCCTGCTCATTACGAAATTTGATTTGCGGAGCCGTTCTTTTAATCTTTACGACTGCCAGGAAGTTTTTAAGTTTTTAGAAGTGAAAAGCGAATTAAAAAAAGAGAAAGCAAAAGAATGGGGATATTTGAAGACATAGACATATGAATCGCATCAAGTTTGGCTTAACGGTCACATAGTTGATGTTTTAAAGATATTTCGTGATTTGCAAAAGCAGCTACAGTGTCACGATCTAATTCTACCAGAGATAATAAACAATAAAGATTCGGCACGTCGTAAATTAGATCTTTTATCCAGGCACCCCTATCCTGGAGGAAAGGAAAAGAAATTACAGCCCCAGGAAACAGAGACTCATTTTAAGAGCTGTTAACACGAATATGCCAACTACAAGAAATCAGGATGCGGTGCGCCTTGAAATTGTATATAATCAGCGCATAATTATTTTGGAGAGTGGTTTGATGTGGAACAAGAAGTAGTCCAAGACATTTTAACTCTTTTACAAACAGCAGAACTCGAAACATTTATTAATGCAGAAGTCATAATAACATGACATTTCATCAATCCTTCATCAACGCAAGCACATATGAGCAACACTAAATGTAGAATAAGGTAGTTCGAAAAAGCCAAAAAAACTATTCTTCGATTTTAAGTTTTCCTGACATAACAAAGGGTTCTAAATGATAAAAAAGAAGCAAAATAACATTTTGAGCTGAATCAGTTATCATTTTCAGGTTTCATACAAGTTTCGAAGAATTTCATCTTGTTGTTGTACTTTCATAACATACTCTGCTAGAAGTTTCAAGTTTTCTTTCGGTTCGGCGGTTGATACGTAGAGCAAAAGGTCATGTTGGCTGTAGTGAGGCACCTTTAGTAAGCCATCATCCCGGGACTCCTGTTTGCTATATCTGGAGGGCTTTTTCCAGAGTATACCACCAAAGAAATATCAAGGAGGTACTTCTGATCTGTACTAAGATCTGTTTTATCAATTACAGAAGGAGGAACTAATATGAGTTCATAATTCACCACGATAAGACTGTACTGGTCCAAATGTCTTTTCACCAATTCTTAAGAAAAGATGTCAAAGAAGCCATTCGTTAGTGCACAAATCAATGCAGTTTATCACCAACAAAGAATTCTAGACACCTGACTACACCATTCAGAATATTTACGATCGTTCAATCACACGCAACATCAACTAGTTCAAAAACATATAACCCTTCTCTGTAGCGAAATCGATGATTTTTGTTTAAATTTTTGCACTGGATATAGAATCCGGAGTCACATGTCCTATGTAAACAGAACCAGGTTCTGACAAGAGAACAACATATTTTTTCATGAATGTTCTTAAATAGGAAGTATTTCCCTTCTTCTGACAAAGTAAAGTTTTTGCCTTCCTTCCATCAAAGTAGATACTGTAGATCCGGTTTTTCTGTTGCCGTAGTCTGCATCTGAGTGCGCATCTTCCAACATTCTCTTCTAATCTTACTTCTGTCAATGACTTTAGCTTGGAACATCATTAGATGTAAACTTCACATCGTGAAGAACAGATGATGCAATGAAACTCCTGCTCTATCTCAATCAATGGCTAAATTTGACTGAGACATTCGCATTTGGCCTGCATTAGAGTTTGAGGCAATTCGAATTATCAATTGTCTTCAAACCTTTAGCTTCATGGAAAATGTAATCGTTATGAGTGGCAGGTTCACTTTTAAAATTTTTGAAATAATTAATTTTTATAAAGAATTTCTAACATAAGAAAATATCTAAAATCAAAATTTTTTCGAAACAATTATAAGTAAAAAAATATCTTTAATTAATTTTAAAAAGTTATTTTCGAAAATAATTGATATATAAAGCCAAGGATAATAATGTTTTGGATTAATTTTCAAAAGTCATTCTGACAAATAAATTAATGAAATTTTTGTTGCCAGAAATATGAATTTAAAAAAACGGATAATTTTAAATCTTAAAGACGGTTTGAAATTCTGAAAATTAAAGATTTGATAAATAATTAATTCTAAACAGTTTTTGTAAAAAAATAAAACAGCCATTAAAATTTTATAATTAATGAATCGTAATAATATAACAATAAATTTAAATATTGTAAATTATGTTTTGTATTTGAATTGTATAGATACTAAAGGATTTTTTTAATTAAAAAAATTGAGCTAATACATTAAAATAAGTTTAATATCATAAATATATTTTGTTAAGTTAATTAAAACACTTATAAAAAATGAAACGAATAAATCGTAAAATAATTTCAGGTAACAAAATGTTTTTTAAATTGAAATATTGATAATGCGTTAAAATTTTTTAATTAATTAAAACGTTTTTACAAATAAAATAAAATAACATTAAACTAATTTTAAAGTAATGAAAAAATCTTTTTGTTATTTTAGTTAAAATAAATTATGTTGATTTTATATTTTATTTTAAATTAAATTTTATAAAATAGCAGAATGTTAATCTATAAAATTAATGGAATAAAAAAAATAAAAATTCAATTTTTAAAATAACGTTTTAAAAAATAGCTCATCAATATTTATAATCCCATATTTTTGTGTACAAGAAATCTGTTCAAAAGAAAACGAAAGAAAATTTCCTCGATGAAAAATTGTTTAAATAACTGTTATTTGTGTTATAAATAAAATTTGGTGCTAATGAATTATAATCTTGATCAAGAACCCAACTATCGTCATCAATTTCAGTACTGTTTTCTGTGTCGCACTCTAAAATAGAATTCGCCTCTAAATCTTCAGTAAATAGATGATCTTTGTTTTCTCTTGCTTTATGTTCTTGATTTTCTCTTCTTTCTTGCCTATCTCTTATTCGTATCAATTTTCGACTTACAGAAGAGTCATACTTCAATTTTCTGGCAGCATTTACAATCTTCGTAATTCAAACATTTACAGGACGAAATATCAAACAAAGTACTGTTTGCTTGGTAGAAAAATTCATTCTTAATTTTTACTCTCCCTTTCGCGTTGTTGCTCTTTCTTTAATCTTCTAGTACTTTTCATTGTAATTTCATGAGAGATTATTTCTTGTTGACTAACTATTGGTAGGGAGGCTCTCCTCCAAATTTCGAAAATGTCAGAAGAGATAATTTCGCTGACATCTTTCACAGATGGATTCTTTTTATTCCCTTTCCACAATAACTCATGTCTGAGTTAAAGGAGATACTACATTAAATCAGTATAAAACTGATTTCTTAAGTTGTTCTGGAACTCCAAAAACATCAAAAAGAGTTTCACTTCTTGTTGAGGTCATCTTATTCCGACATAAAACACAACGTTGATATTGTTTTCACAAAGTAAAATCTAAAAACTAAAAAAACGTTGAAAGCTAATGTAGACTAGTATACAACTATACAATGTTCGGGTAATAAAAAAACAGTGTCACAATTTCGCAAATATATATCGCCTTATATTAACATAAACAAGAATAATTTTTGAATAACTTGATTAAATTTTGAATAATTTTATGGTTGAAAATATTTTTAATAGAGGTAAATCTAAATTTACTCACAATGAGTTTTCGCTTGTGTTAGATTTGCTATGTTAGAAGGATGCTGACATAACCTTTACGTGTTGAGAAAATAAAAAGGAGAGCAAGGCTCATGTTCACGTTAAGAATGATGAAGTCCTAAAATTGATAAATAATCATACACATGAATCTTCAGCAGGGGCTGTAGAAGTAGCTGCCATAAAAAAATTCTGATATTTTATAACGTAGTTCATATTTTGTTTATTTATTTATTTAATTTAAAGTGTTTGTATATTTATATATTTCAAATTTATTTTATAATTAAGACTTTTCACTCCTTTATTATCCAATAAATATGGGAATTGTTTTACATTCAATCCTTACAATCATTTCAACAGATCGTATATTGTCAGCAAACGAAGTAGAAGTGAAGGTAAAAAATAATAAGATAAATAAAAGTGACTTTATAATTAGGCCTGTTTATTACGTTTTATCTACAAATCGATGAGTATTTGAAAAATTTCATTCCAAGTTGCGGTGTCAGAATTCATTTTCAAGAACCTAGTTCTTTAGAGTTACCAGAATCTTATGGTATGAACTTACCTCCAGGTTTTGAAATATCTTTGGGCATAATTCCAGTTAGTTTAATTATAACTTTAAAATGTCTTTTTAAATACAATAAATATTGTCTAAAATGTTAATTTATTGTTATAAAATAATTTTATTTGTATCATTTAAACGTGAAAAAATATTTTTGTCTAATAAGTCTTTTATTATTGAATAACAAAGCTATCAAAGAATATTTCTATTGCTGAAATCAAGCTATAATTGGAGCAATAAACAAAGAGTGTTTAGGTTACAATTTTCAAAGATTCTATTTCAGAGTAGGCCTCCTCCCCCGGCGACAGCACATGAGCGAACTCATGCTTCACTTACTCGAGATTAGTGAGTCATAGAGACTATCAGGAGGTGAATAGGTGTATCATTGTACAGGCACTAACGTATGAGTACTCAACTGATCATGGACCCCGCCGTTACACATTTCCATAATTCCGGTCAGATAGCATTGCCTTTTACGTAGTGGACTCCAAGTTATCGCCTATCATACTGTGTTGGGCAGTAATTTCAACAAAGCAAGTTTCGGACATTTTAGCCTGTAGAAGAGAGCTCCATTTTCCCAGGGACAGCGCGTGGAGATATTTCTGACTGGCTTAACACAGATGGCAAATGCAACAGGTTCCCATATCAGAGTATTAAAATTTCCAATCAAGGTCCTGGTCTATCCTGGTTAAATAAAATATTTTAAAGAAACTCTGTAATTCTATAAAGTCTTCATCATAAAATTGGCCAGATTTTTTTCCGGAGATGATAGTTGCCGAAAGAAATGGTATTCATATACTATGAAAAATATAAGAGCATAATGAACACAAAAATATATTCCGTCAAAGATAAATTGAAAAACTGAAATATAATGTATTATTGATATATTGAGTTGTGGAGTTATCACAATAAATACTCGTGTGAGTTCGTAGGAAATTTGAAATTGAGAATAAATATTCGTCTTCATATTATTTTCCTGTTAAAATAATTCTGTTGACCAAGAAGAATTGATAAATTTTTTTTGGTTTACTATTTTTATTAAGTAGTCAGTGCAAGATTTTAAAATAAGATTTTGATACTAGAGATTTTAATTTCTTATTATCGATATTTTATAATTACATAGTATTTTTATGTAAAATAAAATCCAGAAATAAGATTTTAAAATAAAACGTTAAAATAAGATTTTAGTTTTCAATTTTTTACTATCAATATTTTAATATTATACCATAAAAAATTGAAAAAAAATTTAGTCAATGGCCGCAGTTAGGTACGGTGGATTTCGTCTGATCTCCGAAGTTAAGTAACTAACGGCTGCGTTAGTACTTATATGGGTGACCGATAGGGACATAGCGGGGCCATTAACTCAGCTCAGGTCAGACTAGCTGTCTGCTACAGGTACCATTTAAATTCGTTAAACCTGTCCCATGGTCGAATGGTTGGTAACTAAACCGGCTTCCGCACCCAAAGCAACCTGAGTGAAGAGGGCGTGTGGATACCTAGCAGGATGAAAAACGAAACCTATCAAAGGGCGGATGAGTTCCTTAGAGCCAACGGCCATTCATACTTGGATAGTTTTAATACCTTAGTTTTAATACATTCTGTTGACCATTTTTCAAATTTTTTAAAAATCATTTGCTGCTTCAGTGTTCGGGAATTTAAAAAAAGTTTCTTAACTTCATCCTTTGAAATTTTTGATGAGGAACTCGATATCCTACATAGTAAAATTAGTCATAATGTATACTATTAGCAACATCACAATTTGAGGGAAAACATTTATTAACAACACAAACAGACTCATTTTCAGTTACACAATCTGCGGAAAGCATCGTTCTTAATCAATATAGTTTTTGTATATTTATTTTAATCTTTGATTATTGAATGAGATTATCCACTTTATATTTTTTAATTCATCAAAATTTTATTGAGTAAAAATAAATTAAATAAATTTAAAAATAAACATTAGTTTTTTAATTATATTAAAGTTTATAAGTTAAATTATTTACTTAAAAATATTATTAAAATTTCAAATTACAAAACTTTTAATTAATTAATTATTTAGACATTAATCTCATTAGATTTATTAAGAACACCAACATGGCTTTTCAAACTTTTATTTTCATTACAATCAGAATTGTCTTTTGGACAACTCTCAGCAAAACTCTCATCGTTCGACATCGTTCTAAATTGATAATTT
>MQRK01218349.1:35494-52802 GCA_001938485.1 Girardia tigrina
CATCTAAAATATCAATTTTCCATCTGGGTGGGAGAAACACATTTCCAAATACTAAACTCAACATACAAAATTCAACAAACCAATTTCAACATACCGAATTTAAAATATTCCTCACAAGATTAAAATAATTAATCAATAACATATCTATCCCACCTGGGTTGGTGAGTCACCAATCTAAACAACTTACAAATAACATTCAGAATTTTCCCTCACAGATATAATACAAAATATTTAAATAATATCATTAATAATACGGTAGAATCGATCTATGTAAAAACTCTTAATTTTATTTTTAGATATGAGAAAGGGAGTAACGCAAAGAAACTTTTCTTAAAATTCCCGTACTCTAAAGGAGCAAAGGAGTTTTTTACGATCAGTGAAATGGCCATTATGTTAGATATTTTGGTCAGTATTATAATTAAGTTAGCAATATATTGATTTAATAATCAATTTTATTTGTGAAGTTTGTTTTATACGTTTTAGAATTTTAAATTTACAGTATCATTATGTCCATGGATTGAAGAGCTACAAAAGTACAACACCATAAATTTTAAAGGATAGACAAGTGGTTATCGATGCACAAAGAGCAAAGAATTCGTAAAATCAAAAGAGCTTGTATATAGTATAGAATTTTATTGTATACCGAAAGATGAGGATAAACTAACAAATGAAGAAATTCAGAATGCTAAAGAAATGAATCTAAAACTTTTGATAAATCAAAAAAAGAGCGTTTGCAGCATTGATTGTTGAGTTAACAAAAGAGCGCTTGCAGATGTCAGGAAGGTCGCTGTACATGCCCGAGTTTTTTCAAGAAATATATAGTTAGCAATTCATCTAAAATATGTTAAACCACCATCAAATGCCAAAGATGATTTAATTAATGAAAGACGTAAATGTTGTAGACCACATAGCTTTTAAACGCATTGTTGGTTGATTAATTAATAAAAACTTAGTTTTGATTATATAATATAATACTTGCCATTTAATAAAAAACTAGTAAATAAAAAAAATTTTATTACCTTGCTTTATGCTGACAGAACTTTTCTTGGCTAACAAAATTCGTGAAAACACTAGCACACATCTCTCGTTCATTGTAAAATGAACAGAGGGTTGAAAATTGAAATTTAGTTAACTTTATTAACTTTTTGGATCAAATTTTCACATTATCATTTATTGTCATCGAAAATGAATAAGTGTGCAAAGTTTGGAGAAACTGGTTGAGTAAAAAGCATTCAAAAGTATTTTTTAAGTCCATTACATATTAAGAAAGCTAATAAGTAATATAAAGGATGGGAAAATAGTGACCAATATAATAAAAATACTAACAATTTAATTTTTGCCTTAGTTTTTGTCAAATGTGTTTATACAATGTGAAAGTATATTGTCTTACTATTTATTGGTCTGGTCTTCAGAAATAAATTCCTATCATGTCAAGGAGATGTTTTAATTTATCTTCTATACTCTCCTGAAATTGTTTCTTCCGATTATAACCTATTTTTCATTGAAAAATTCTCTTATTAATCGTGAGAAATATTTGAATGTTTTATGTTTGAAAGCTGTGTTGATTTGGGGTTATGTCTCTCCTATCCAGATAAATGATATTATAAATGAATGAATTCATATTATCTTAAATTAATTTGATTTAAATTAAGATTTAATGTTTAAATGTATTTTTAATTTCAAATCATTGTAAAATTTGGAATTTAATTAATTTTATTTTAAATTTGTAAACAAATAAATCAATTTAATATTTTTAAATAATTACTATTAAGAACACCAACATGGGTTTTCAAACTTTTATTTTCATTACAATCAGAATTGTCTTTTGGACAACTCTCAGCAAAGCTCTCGTCACTCGACATCGTTCTAAATTGATAATTTTTTGTTAATGTTTGTTAATAAACAATTATTCGAACAAATATTTCATTATTTTCAGATTTTATTTTTAGAGTTCAAATTTTGTCGTTTTAGTATTAATTTTTATTTACATATTAATTTTATTTAAAAATTATTTTATGTAAAGAAAGAATATTTAATTAATTCAAAACTTAGTTAAAACTATTTATTTTATTTAAATTTTAATATGAAGATTTGAAAAGATTTAATATTTTTAATGTTTTTAAATATCTTTTGCTGTACTTTAAAATATAAATTATACTCGAATAATTATTTATCGTGAACATCTAAAATATCAATTTTCCATCTGGATGGGAGAAACACATTTCCAAATACTAAACTAAACATACAAAATTCAACATACCAAATTTAAAATAATACTCACAATTACAATTTATAAAACACATAACGAAAAATGGCAAATGTTTCACTTAATCAATTACGCCATTTGGATCTGAAAAAAATATTAATTTAAAATTTTCCTTTTTTTGCAAAATATTGTGGTGGATTTTCAGGCAAACTTTTCAAAAATTGTAGTACCTTATTTATAAAGGGTAATTATGAAATCAACTTATGCAATAGCTAATTAAATACTTTCTACAAATAAATCTGAAGATTTATTGATGGATTAATGGATTCGATGTCTCACAGGAGAATCTCTTCAAATAATTATTTTGAATTATTGCACAGTATTTTAAAATTGTTTATCGTCACATTTCACCTACAAACCTCCATATGTCCAGCAATATTCCAACCGTTACACAATCGTTTCTGCACCTGAATCCGCTTACAGAGATTACAAGAAGTTTCTTCAATGTTTGTAACATTACCCCCATTTCCTTAATAGCCTCGAAGCCCACAATTATTTTTCAAAGGGCTGTTCTGCTCTAAAGTATTATTCTTTGCAAAAAATATTTTGTCCTTTGATATGTCAGTTAATTCCTCTAAAACTATTAAAACATACATCTAGAATATTTATTCGAAAATCTCTATTAAAACTATAAAAATGAATATTTAAATTTGGTCGCCAATTCACAATATAAATAATCAGTATGTGAAATATAATTATTATGTTTCAGTTTAATTAATGAAAAGATAATTTAGACCAAAATAAGAAGACTCAGGGAAATACAAAATAATTGCGAAGAGGGAAAATTATTCACGAAGAAGTACAAGTCAACCTACACAAGACAAGTAAAGTTTATTAATCTTAATAATTATTATCTTATTGATCGTAACTTTCTGAAATGAAATGAATAATATAATAAAAAACTTAATAATAAGCTCAGAAACAATGCAATTTGTATATTCATTACCATTATTGACCCTTCGAAATTCTAAAATTTTGTGACCAGAAAAATTAGGCAAAAATAGATTAAACTCAATAAAACTGTGCCAAACTTTATTTTATAAATTTATCATTAATCAGAATGTACATCATTGTTTGATTGTTTACATTCATTAGACAAAACAAATTTAACTGAGCGATAATCACATAAAAACAAATCATATACTGGTTTGGCTCAAAAGTTTCTGCCGAAATTTCAATAACAAATGAATATCAACAAAGTATTTAATCATCAACGTCACATAAGTTTTCAAAATATTCACCATCATGCTCAATGCATTAGCCTAAATGATATGATCCATCCCTGGCCGAGGCTGCCGGGAAATCTAATAAAGATAATCCTAAGATTTCGAAAACATTCTATCGCACTGATTTGCGACATTGCCGAAATGTATCTATAAATGCGACTTGCTGATGACGATCAAAGATTCCATCGATTCTTATGGGGAAAATTGATGAAATAAAAGAATTCGAATTATTAACCCGTTGACTACCGGGACCCGTATATGGCTTTACGGCTTATAACTTTTGAACGAAGAGAAATTTTTTAATGCGGTTTTTTTCAAAATATTACTATTAACTTTTCTAGTCCAGCTCTCTCGCTCTCTAGTGCAACTCTATTCAATTTGAATCATAACAAAACTGGAGCAGGTGGAACATTGAGAAAAAATCGTAAAGGATTGCCAGAAATCACAGGAAAATCACTAAAAGGAGATGTTCAATGGTTTTCGTCTTCAGCTCTTCTAGCAATGAAATGGAGAGACAAACGAGATGTCTACATGTTATCGACTGTAAATAGTATGAATTTCTTGAACAGTGGAAAAATTGATAGAATAAATGGAACAGAAATTATGAAGCCCGCTCTAGTCATGGAATATTCGCAAAAAATTGGAGCTGTTGATGAAACTGACATGCAGTTATCATTCTCTGCTTCAATTAGGAAAACTTTGAAGTGGTATGAAATACTTCAGAGATATGGTCCTTCAGAGAGAAATAGAGTTGGTAGACCTATTAATGCTCCTACACCTTTGAGATCAAATGCTCATCACTTTCCCGGCAATGTTCCACAAGATCTAAAGAGTAGAGAACGAAGTAGAAGAAATTGTATTGTTTGTAGTGCGAAACAAATTCGACAACGAATTTATTTCATGTGCCTTGACTGTAATGTGCCATTATGCGTACCAAATTGTTTCCGAATTTACCACACTAAGCTTCATTTTGATGTAGATGAGTGATAAAACCCAATTCTAATTAGTAAAATATAATAATACAGCAATATTCATTGAAAACTCTTGTTTGTAGCTCAAGAAACTCATTTTTGTAACTCTTATGTAATAAATATTTCTAAGTCTTTTTTAATTTTTTTTTCATGCTGAATTACCTTTGTTACGTCTAAAACTTCAATAAAATTAACATATTTCCAAAAAAATTCGATAATCAACGGGTTAAGAGTGGTATTCGGAGTATCTGCATAACTTTTTCTTGCTCAATTTGTGTCTCAAATAAATGCAAGAAAATACTTGGATAAATACCCACGAGCAGCTGAGGTAATTGAAAACTCAACATTTATGGACGATTGTTTGGATTCAGTTAACTCAGAGGAGGATACTATCAGATTGTATTTTGAGCTAAATAAAATCTGGCAAAAGACGGGAATGAAAGCTAGAAAATGGGTCAAAAATTCAAAATTTGTACTTCATGAAATTCCAGAAGAAGAGAGAAGCGGTGAACTTGAAATTTGTAATGGAGAATCACTACAGTTCTCGGCTTGAGATGGTTATCTGAGGAAGATGCATTCGTTTTTTCAAGTACAAACAACATCAGAAGGAAAGATTTCTAAAAGAAAATTATTATGCATACCGTAATTTCCGTATAATAAGCCGCACATTGCCTGCTTTTCCAAAAAAACATTATAAGCTATGACATTAAGGTAATTGTTGAATATTCTATCCAGTGGGTTTTTTGCGGTAATTATATATACCGCTAAAAACAATTACAATATCATTTTCTTTTCTCCCTAACACACACACAATTACCCAATCAAAAGAACCTAAACAATTTCCCATATAAATATCACAAAATCGAAACACACTTACAGTCAAATCAATTTATTTTCTTCCCATATTTTTATTTCACACAAAAAATTACACACATTTCATTTTATATACATACACATAAATAATTTTTCTCACTATACACAACAACACGTATATGGTCGATTGCAAATGAATAAAGGTTATTTTTTCACGAATTTCCCTAGTCTTTTATTGATAGAATATAATAACGAAAAAAATAATGAAAGGAAAATTATACTTTATTTAATTTATTTCTTTAATTTATTATCAATCATTTATTTGGCTAATTTTTTATTTAATTTCTTTCCTCTTTTGTGTGGCCTAATGTTTGGTCAATCCATTACTTTTCCACTCCAACTACAAAAAACCCTATTACATCACAGTTGCGAACGGTGAGAAACACTCAAATGCTGACGGGATGTCTAGAAATTCTTGCGGGTTGTGTAGTCAGTGTTAGACGATGAATGAAGAAGCCAAGAAAGGAAAGATTAAAACTAGAATTCTCGCATTAAAGGAAGAGTCAGATGGTTTCAAATGGCAAAAGAATAATGACGAACTAAAATAAATAATGAAGGATAACCGACAAGGAAAAACGAGGAAATGGACATTAAAAAATGATATCGTGGCTACTTAGGATAATACAAACAAATGAAATCCAAAACAAAATGAACAGATTTTATTGAAGAGATGCAGAAACTATTGTGCCATGCTGGTAGTAAAAAGGTCTGTAACTGTAAAAATAGAAATTTGGACGAATCTCTATTTTTACTATAAAATAAAAGTTGTCAAACAAAGCTAAACTAAATGATTAATTCAAAAGAAAAATAACACGAAAACTTTTAATTCAGTAAAAAAACTAAAGAATACATACTTCACAAAAGAACATTAGTCCAAAATTTGTAGTCATAATAATCGTCGGTAAGTTAGTATTTGTAATTAACTATTTATGGATTTTTTTGACGATCTTTATTATATTATATGAGCCTTACGATATATATATATATTTATATATATTATTTGAGCTTTAATAAAAAAATTTTTCTTGATTTTGGTCTTTCGTTAATCTTTTAGCTGATTCTTTTTCTCTGATTACTTTCTGACACCTTCGTAACTTTCGATACAGTTTACTTTAGGAAATAATTCCGGATTTATTTTCATCAATCATAGAAACAACACTCTGCATTTCGTTGACTGTCAAGGGAACTCGGATTTTCTAACAATGAAACTTCCATGATTCATAGAAATGAAATTATGTTTCACTTTCATATTACTGATGAAGGAACTTCACTGGTACAAAAATAACAATCAACAAAGAAAACACACACATCAAACAAGAAAGGGTTACCAAAGCACTCGAAAACAAACACAAAAATCAAAGAATATGCAAATAAAATAATCACGCAGTGTCAGTAAGTAGGGCACTACATAAGCCCCCCGTATTGTAAGTGGAACGTTAAGATGTTTGTTTGTGTGTTTGTGACTCATTTGATCTTGGCGTTTCTTATGTTATATGTTTTGTGTTTATGTGTATGTTTATGTGAAATAATTTGGGCTGAATCTTGGTTTTATTTTATTTCGTAATTCTTTGTCTAGAAGTCCGAAATTTATTTCGTCTGGGTGTTTTTTCGAACAAAACCTTATCCTTTTCTTGTTCACTGGTACATTTTTGTCGTCAATGTTTAATATGAATCTTTTCTTTTCATGGTCTATAATCTTGTATGGACCTTCGAAAGTGTCATTTTCATTATTTTTAACTAAGGCTAAAAAAATTTTTAGGGTTTTGTTTTGTGAGTAATATTCTTCTTCATCGATGATGGCCTCTGTGATTTTTTTTGTGTACCAAGCTCTGTTATTACGTTTATTTATGTGTGTGATTCGTTGTTGGTATTACCTTTTGGTTTTCTTATTTTCATATTTACTATTTCCTTTTCTGTTGTTTTATTAGTGTTTGTATTGTCAGTTTGTATTGATTGTGATTCTGTTTTTGTTGTTGTTTGGGTTATTTTGTTTACTGATGAGGCGTTTGCTTGGATTGATTTTTCGATTGTAAGTATGGTGGTGATTGCTTTCGTCTGCGTTGTTGGTGATTCGAGTAACTTAGTCTTGTCTTCGGTTTGTGTTCGGTCATCTTTTGAAATTCTGATTGTATCGTTTGATTGTGTGTAGTTATCTACTAATTTTTTTGTAAGTGTGTGCTCTGTTTGTGACTGTACGTCTTTTATTCGCTGATTTCTTACAAAGATGAAACTGTTTTTTGATTTTAACAAGTTTTCTTCTGTTTTTGTATATTTGATTGTAGAGAGTGGTTTTTTTGTATAAGATTCGCGGTATGTTGATTTTGATAAAATACTATCTATATGTAAATATTTAAGATTATTATTATAGTTTTTTTATGTTTTCTAATATTTGAAATGGTTTTGTAGAATTTCTGTTGTATTCTTTTGTATTTGTTACATTTGTTTTTGTAAACATATAATTGTTTGAATTTTTCTTTAGTTTTGAATTGTAAAATGTTCGTATTCTAGGTTGGTTTCTCATCAATTCTTTTCTTGATTTGAATGAGCACGGATTTACGCAATTGAATGCCTTTCTTTGAACCTTTTATGATACCAGCATAAATTAGTCTCTCTCTCAATTGATTTGTTCGGATTGTGATATTTGTGATTTTCAAGTGACTCGATGAAGTACTTTGATTTACTTTCGTAATTTTCTTTTCTTAATTCTGTAATTTCTAATTTAAGCCTTTTATTTTCCATCTCCATGTTTTCTAATTTGGTGATTATTTGCTTAAGTAATTGTACATTTGAATTTTTTATTGTGCTGTTGACGTCTGGTTTGATATGATGAGTTTTTTCTTCGTGTTTGTACTGTGGTATGTGTGTATTGTTGAAATTGATATTATTTATATGAATTGAATATTTGTTTGTTTGTGTTTGGATTGTATTTGTTATTGTAAAAGTAAGTTCTTTGTATGAATGAGAGTTTATTTTGTGTGGAGGCATTTAGGTATTTTTGTGAAAGTGAATATAATGCAAGGTCGTAAATGTTGCTTGTGATGTAATGCTGTGTGATAGAGGCCGTACGTGGGTACAATTGTAACTTCTGACACCAGTTGTAAAAATAGAAATTTGGACGAGTTGCCAAATCTCTATTTTTACTATAAAATAAAAGTTGTCAAACAAAGCTAAACTAAATGATTAATTTAAAAGAAAAATAACACGAAAACTTCTAATTCAGTAAAAAAAACTAAAGAATACATACTTCACAAAAGAACATTGGTCCAAAATTTGTAGTCATATTAAAATTTTTAGTAAATTAAATTTTTTTATTAAAATTTGTAGTCATATTTGTAATGGAAAATGAGAGTGAGTGGATAAATTAATAAACACAAAATAATCTGAAAAATTTATTGTTTAGAATGATCAAGATAAGGTTGTTTCAAGATTGTTGGTACTATTGATATAAAATAAATAGATTGTTTTCCGGAGTCCCATATCAGTAATAAGTATATTTCTGTACCAGTAAAAATGTGTTAACTGAAATCATCAACACGAGATTTGCTGAACAAATGTTGATTCCATGTTTAGATCACTACTAAACATTCATCGGGTGAAATTGCGAGTGGTTTAGGTGTCGGTAGTTTGATGGAAATTCGTCGGCGTGAGTGCCATGTGAGACGAATTTCCAGTACCGACTAAATCTGAAAACCCGATAAATGATTAGTGCTCCGGTAGGAAGCGTCGCAGCTATTGTTATGGAAATCGATTTGTTGATTTTTTCCATGTGATAAAATTCCGCTGACATTGACTTGTACAATATACTTACATACTAGTTTGGGACGGTAGAAATCTATTATGTGGTAGCATTGTGATACATGTAACAACATACATAAAAATAACATTGTCGTGCTTTAAACAAAACATACTCACTTGCATGGGCGTCCCCAAGGGGGGGCAAAGAGGGCGGTTACCCCCCCCCCTGGAAACTTGAATAATTTATCATTTTAATTGTACTATGTCGATCTCCCATAGTCTCAGAAAAAAAGTTATTTTAGTCTAAAATCTAACTAAAAGGCTTTTAATTAAATTTTTTTTAATAATAATATTTTGAAATTAGGTGGCAAAACGGAAGTCGAATATTATTAGAATTAAATATTAAATATTATTAGAATTTAATAAATATTATTAGAATTTCTAATTTAGAAAATTGAAATTGTAAACACTTTATTCGTGAATCATGATTTATATAAAATTATTTTGGTAAAATTTTTTAATCGTTTCATTCCTCTCCTTTTAGAATAGATATAAGAATATATTTATCCTGTGACAAGCCCGAAAATAAAAAGCAGAAAATACAGACTCTAAGTGAACATGAATCTGTACCATATACTAAATTTAGTGACCATGCAGAAATTACTTATCCTGTGAATGATCGAATAGAAGAGTCAACTACAAAAGAAAACACAAATGAAAATATGTACGATATTGGTGCACATATCAGCGTTTCTTCTATTCCCTTTGATTTAAAATTAAAGATTCTCCTAAACACAACAGTTCCTAAAAAAGAATAGAATTTTAAAAAAGATTCAACTGGGAAAATGGCTTTTCGATTTCCTTGGATAGAAGAATATTCACCTTGGTTGTGCTATTCAATAATAAAAAAGGTGCATTTTTGCAAATATTGTGTCCTTTTTCCACCAAAGGTTCATCGAGGTCTTCAAGGGGCATTTATAAAATCAGCATTTATAAACTATAAAAATTTTCATGAAGCTGCTAGATATCATCTGATGTCGCAATGGCACAAAGAAGTAACTATTGATGCGCAAAATTTTATTACCGTTAACAAATATCACAAGAAAGATATAATTAGTCAAATCGATTCTACAGCACAGGCGACTATAAAATCGAATCGAATAAAACTAGGTTCAATTTTGTCTTCGAATATATTTTGTGCTACTCATGACTTACTCTTGCGGGGAAAACATAGCAATAAAGGGAATTTAAAGGATTTATTTCGATTTCGAATTGAAGCTGGTGATGTTACATTACAAAAACATTTACCACAGCACCTGCAAACGCATGATATACATCTGTGAGAACTGAACATCAATTAATTGAATTTGTGAATTGGAATTGAGAGATTCCATCATTTCAGAAGTCAATAAATCAATTGGGTTTTCAATTTTAGCTGATGAAACAGCTGATATAGCAGGTGTAGAACAGCTTTCACTTGGTGTTCGATTTTTTGATGAAGCTAAAAACATTCGTGAAGAATTTGTTGGCTTTGTGAAGCTTTTCGAAATGGATGCTAAAAGCATCAGTTCTGCAATTCTTAACAAGTGTGTAGAATATGGTTTGGAATCCAAACTTTGGATATGAGTAAATTGATTGGAAGAGGATACGATGGTTGTGCAACTATGGCCGGAAATGAAGCTGGTGTTCAGGTGCAAATCAAAAATAGATATCCAAATGCTACTTATGTACATTGTGCTTCTCATAGATTAAATCTAGTTGTTAAGGATTTGAACATTGTCGCAGAAGTCCGTCAAACAATTGGAATAGTAAAATCGATAATAACATTTTTTAGAGAGTCCAAAACGTAGAGCTACTGTTCCCACCATTCCTCTTCTATCAGAAACAAGATGGACATCAAAATATCAAAGTATTTCCATTTTCTCAAAACATTTTGGGCTTATTTTTAATAAACTGGATGAAATGTCAACGAATTGGACTGGTTCAACAAGCCAAGAAGCTCCTCGTTTATTAACGGCGACTAGTAATGGAATGTTTATCCTTTGTTTAAAAATAATAGCCAAATATTCAGCCATTTTGGAACCAGTAACCCAGACTCCTCAGTCTGTAAAATTTGATTTACAAGCTGCTCATCAACACGTTCAGGATTTAATTAATATATATTTATTGCATCGAGAAAACTCTGACGAAATATTTCAAGAAATATTGCAAAATTATTCATCAATATTGAAATACCCAGGCGTTGTTTCAAGTAAAAACATAGAAACAATTGTACAGGAATCACTCCTGAAATATACTTTCGACAATCAATATTTATACCATATTTGGATTCTTTAATATCTTCTTTAACATCAAGATTTTCTAAAGATAACCAAACCATAATTTCAATTTTTTAATTTCAGCCAAACTGTATTATAAAATTAGACAAAACGACATTTTTAGAAAACGCAAAAAAACTTGGTGCAATATAATAAATTTACAAATCGAAGCTACAACATGGTACGAAAAATGGAAAATTTGTACTCCATCAAAAAATTTTCCATCAACTTTAATAGACGTTCTTGAACATTGTGACTATTTTCCATCAGTCAAAACAATTATAACCATCGCTTTGAGTTTACCAGTTACGACTTGTACGATTGAACGAAGTTTTAACACATTGAGACGTGTTAAAACATGNCTAAGAGCTACAATATCAGAATCACGATTGTCCGGTTTATGTATGATGAGCTTGCACCGAAAGAAAATTCAGGACGAAACAAACAAAACAAAGTTTATTGAAAATATAATAAAGAAATTTGGCAGTGATAAAAGACGAATTCAATTTTTACTTGCTGAATGATAAATTGTAATAATACATTGTAATACATAATAAAGATATTATATATTCATTATGTAAAATTTATTACTTATAAAATTGATTTTGTATAATTCTATTTTTATATTTCTATGCTTGTTCGATATCATTAAAAAACATTCTAAAAATATTTGTTAATTTACTGTTTTCATTTTTTCCCCCCCCTGGATTTTTTTCTGTGGACGCCCATGCTCACTTGTTACAGGAAATGAAAGACTGATTAATTAAATCAAATTCTAGATAAAAGTGACACACAAAAATTCGCATTATCGGTAAGACAGTTAAAAATAATCATAATAAACCGTGGCTTATGATATTTGGGAGGTAGACGAACGATTCATTGATGGTTATGGTATAACTGGATGTCATCACTATGAATTCCGACGACAGAAGTGTCAAGATAAATTAGAATTCCTTCTTTGTATTTGACGAGTTCTGACGGATTGTGTCCCGTTATGCGAACCAATTTCATCCAATACGGCACTAATGCGATCCGAATCTGAGAATCTCCAACATTGTATTTCGGACAAACAACATATCATCTCCAAAGAGGTATATTTGAATTTCAAGAAATTACCTCCGCTAATTGATAGAAATATTAAATAATCAATTTTAAAAAATTGATTAATTATTTAATATATATATATATATATAAATACATATATTAATATATATTTATATAAATAAAAAATGTGGATCACTATAGTAACTATTTTTGAGAAGATTTCGACATGGAAAATATGAAAATATTTATTAAAGAAATTGGCCAAAGTTCATTAAAAAAATTCTTTAACAGCAAAAATGAAAGAAAAGTATATTAAGTTGTCGGCAGATGAACCTTTCCAAAAAATATATATGGACTTCTGTGGACCATTTAAAGGAAAATAAACGGATTTCAATACGTACTGGCATTAGTAGACATATTCAGTAGATACATTAGCCTGAATGCAGTTGCTAGTCAAGATGAAAGAACAGTGCCTAGAGTGATATTGGACAGATGGATATGGAAGTTTGGACCTGCAAAAGACATCTATGTGGATAGAAGAAAAACATTTGTGTGAGGAATATTTTAAATTGTCTGAATGTGTGAATGTATTGATGTTGTATATTGATTTGAATATGCTAGACTTAAAATGGTGATTCTCCCACCCAGATGAAAATTATTATTTTTTTAATTTAAAGTGATTGACTATTCGAACATTATTAAAATAATAATTTTATAAGTTTATATTTTTAAAATTAACAATTTAAATTAAGTTTAATATTCTTTAAGAAAAGAAAAGCATTTAATTAAATATAAATAAATTTAATAAGATTTAAATTAAAGTCATTTTTATAATTTGATAACATTTTTATAATTTTTGTGTTTTTATTAAGAAATGATTAAAATTATTATTTTTAATTAATATTTTTAAAAATTAAATATTTTAAAAAGATTTAGACAAATTGTTCGAATAATCATGATGAAAAATAGAAATTAACATCAATTAGAGCGATGTCAAACGATAAAAGATCTGCTGAGAGTTGTAATGACTCTTAATGTGATAGTAATAAAGTCAAATGAGAATTGTCTCAATGTTCTTAATAATTTGAATCGACTTTGCTCACAGATACATTTAGAAGGTTCAAAGTTGAGATGACCTATTCGACTCCATATCATCATAATACAAATGGAATCGTGGAAAGACAATTTCAAACAATCAGAGATGCCATAAACATTTGAATGAAGGACGTAGATGACATAGATTGACAGAAGTTTTGTCGGAAATAGAATTTATGTTGACTAGTACATTGTACGACATGTGTTTCACTGGCTGAAATAATATTTGGGTGGTGATTAAGATATTGATTGAAGAACAATAAAGAAAATAAATGGAACCAAGTTAATGTCGAACAAAATATTGAGACAAGAAGAGTTTTTGAAATTGCATTGATAAAAAAATAATTTTTCAAAAGACGATGACAGTTACATTGGTCAGATAATAGTAATGTAATTTGAAATTTTAATTAAATTAGAAAAATGTATAAATCTAATTTTAACCAATGAGAAATAATGATAATTAATTAATATTATAATTATTTTCCTATTTGTTTTCAAAAAACTAGGATTACAGAAAAAATATTAATCAAGAAGAATGTCTAATAGCAAAAGTGGTTTGAATAATTAAAGTAATGACAATTTGACTTGTGATATTAATAAATGCTCGAAAAATTATACTAATGTTGTTAATAATAATAATGTTGTTAATTAGAGAAAACAATAAGACGGTATTACATGTTCACTATCTTTTTGAATTCTGTTTCTTGGACAAACGTTTTAAATTCACTAAAAATTTCTTTATTACGACCAAACATTTGCTTACATTAGGTATTTTACAAGCATTTAAAACGGAAATATAAGAGTTTAGTTCATAGTGAACACAAGTCAGAAAAGGATTAAAATTGTTCGATTTTCTTGTACACTTTTAAACAATATACTCATTATAGAAGCTCTATCAAATCTTCAGTCTCACACTTTTCTTATGTAAGCACTGCAATTTGTAGGTCTTCAAAAATTGAAATAAATCTTCCAGGAAGAATTAAACCACATTTTATATTTCAAAGCTCC
The DNA here is from genome assembly GCA_001938485.1 of Girardia tigrina. NCBI lineage: Eukaryota > Metazoa > Platyhelminthes > Tricladida > Dugesiidae > Girardia > Girardia tigrina. Next base: position 50,031 of record MQRK01218349.1, read on the forward strand.
AGATTTTTTGGGTAAGCATGATTTGGGCGCCGTGATAAAATGTTCATTTTGGCGCCGTAATAAAGTGCATTAAAGTAAAACTTTTATTTTTGATCAAGTATTTTAATAAATGTAATGTATAAATGTCATAATATATTTAATTAAATGTAATTAAGTAATAAATTTGTTTAAATCAAATTTTTAATTAAGTGTAATAAAGTAATGAAGTAATATTTTTGTTTTAATCTAATATTTTATTAAAATTATTAATGTAATAATTTTATATTTATCAAACATTTCATAAAATGATTAAAAGTTACAATTTAATTTTATTCAAATATTTTATAAAATTATTTAAAGTTACAAAGTAATTACAAAATTATTACTTTAATAAATTAAATAAAATATTATATTAAAACAAAAATATTACTTTATTACATTTAATTAAATATTTGATTAAATAAATATTAATTAAATATTAATTAAAAATAATAATTTTAACCATATTTTTTAAAAACTCAAACTAATAAAAATTTTATCAAATTGTTAAAAACGAATTTAATTAAAATTTTATTAGTTTTATTTATATCTAATTAAATGCTTTTCTTTCAAAAAAATATTAAACTTGATTTTAATTGTTAATTTTAAGAATATAAACTTATAAAATTATTATTTTAATTATTTGAGTCAATCACTGTAAATACAAAAAAATATAAATTTCCATCTAGGTGAGAGAATCACCGTTCTAAGTTCAACATACTAAAATCAACATACAGCATCAATACATTCACACATTCATATAATTTTAAATATTCCTCATAGAAATATTCTCTTGGAAATAATTACTTTAACAGAATTCAGATTTTCAATGATTTTAAAAAAATTATTTAAAAATTCATATGGAAATAATAAATAACATTTAATTTGACAGGCATGCGAGTACGTTTGTTTACAAGAGAGGATCTACCAAAATTGTCGCTGTTATGATGAAGGTTTTCAGCTGTACCTGAGAAATACGTCAGATCAAACTTGTGACACCGATTTCAGTAAATAGGAATTGTATATTTCCATTTTAACTTTCCTTTTAGAAATAAATTGCTTGTTGAACATTACTCAGAACTTTGATGATTACATTAATCTATGCAATTGTAACATTGCTTGTAACACAACTATTTATAATATACGACAATCATATGCGGAATGGCCGGCAACTTCTTATGAGGTTAAAATATTTAAATTTTTAAAAAAATGCAAAAGATTTTTGTTTCAGAAAAGATTTTTCAATGACCTTCGCGATATTTACCCAAAATTTAATAATACACATATCGATGACACAAACAACGCAAGACAAAATTTGACAAATGTTTTAATCTATGTGGAAGATCGATCTTATCAGGAGATTTACCAAATAAGAGCATATAAGGTACAATGTGTAATTAAATTGAAAATGATAAACAATTGTGTTTCAGTGGGACAACTTTTTGTCAGATATCGGTGGTACCCTCAGTTTGTACTTAGGATTCAGTGTTTTAACAGGTTTCGAATTTTTCGAAGCAATGTCACTAATATTGGCCTATTTCTGCAATAAAGTACTCTGTGGTAAACGTGATAATGAACTTAATACGTGATTTCGTAATATTTATAAGTTATGTTTAATTAACGAATTATAATATCGTATTTTTCTTGTAGTATTAATTTTTTGTGTGATTTGGTAAAAATAATTTGGAGAAAAAAATATTAAAAAAATAAATCTCAAGGTTTCCAATAAATTTACTATTACATCTAAAAATTTTGATTTCAATGAAGTACTATTAGAATTTCAAAGTAACTGTTATGAGAGTTATTAAAATATTATATAATAGTGATAATAAAAGTAAAATTAGATGTTGTAATCGCAATAAACAACGCAGAAATGAGAATTAATCTTTATTTATACTTAAAGTTTTAAATCACTTACACTTTCCCAATTATTCAAACAAACATGAAGAAAACAAATCCTGCCGATCATGGCACTAAAGTAAGTTTTTTGAGCGCAAACTAAATTATATAAATTATATATACTAGTGATAAATTAAATAATATAAATAAATTTAATAATAGAAATAAATATAATCAATTAAATGATAATATTAATGAAAATTTTATATTATAAACGATAAAATTATTCAAAACAAATTAGAAAAAAAGAGTGACACGAAATTCTACCACGAATCTGAGTAGGGGAAAAATGGGGATTCACCGGCAGACCCCCCCCGGGGGGGGTAGCCCGTTGCCATGGTTACGTAACCAGTTACCACGCGGGGTTACCATGGCAACGGTCGCGATCACCTTAGCAACGGTCGCGGTTACCATGGCAACGGTTGCGATCACCCTAGCAACGGTTACGGTTACCATGGCAACGGTCGCGATCACCTTAGCAACGCTTCTGATTGGCTCATTGGTTCCCTAGCAACGGTCGCGGTCACCTTAGCAACGCTTCTGATTGGTTCCCGGTTCCCTAGCAACGGTCGCGATTACCTAAAAACACTTCTGATTGGTCGACGGTTCCCTAGCAACGGTCACGATCACCTTAGCAACGGTCGCGATCACCATAGCAACGGTCGCGATCACCATAGCAACGGTCACGATCACCTTAGGAACCGTTCCGGTTCACTTGGTGACGTAACCAAGGTCTCGGTTCCCAGGGTAACCGTAACCAAGGGACGTTTTTCATTAGCAACGGATACAGTGATCCTAGGCGGTTGTAACCATGGTTACGGCCCCCGTATCCATAGCAACCGTGACCCCGTAACT
>MQRK01218355.1:0-13274 GCA_001938485.1 Girardia tigrina
GTCCCAACGCAACAATAAATACTGTTTCATCAATTCATTCTTGACATATTAATTTTGTCTATTTTCGAATAAAACTTTAAGAAGACTTAATAAATATTTCCCACGTAAATAGAGAAAGTTTTGAAAAAAGCTTTTCTTTTTCTTCTATTTTGGAAAGTATACAAACATTTACTGAAGTATTGTATCTGAGTGAAGTAGTTGAAACACTTGTTGCTGACATTGCAGAATTTATTTCAAAACAATAAATAATTACAAATAATAATTATTTAAACAATTGTTCAACTGTTTTAAACCATGTATCTTTATACATGTTGACTTAGAAAAACATTTTCTTTCAATAATTTCTCATAATAATTACTAAAGAAATTAATACATCAAAAAATGTGAAGACAAAAAATAACAAATATTTGTAATTAAGTATAAAAATATGACATGAATTGTTGAGGAGTCCAAGAGCGATAATGATCATAATAAACATATTAATACAAATCAAAGTGATAAATATATTATGTATAATATTTATAAATGAAACAAATTAATAAAATAATTTATTAACATTATACAAATTTCTAAAGTTAACAATAAAATCTGCTGATATTTTTATTTTTCTAAATATTTTCTCAATTCGAAACGCCTGGCCACACCATTTCATTTTGTAACATACATTTTGAACTATCATTAAAAGAAAAAACACTCTTAAAGTATGACTTTTTAGAATACAGAAGAAAAAAATGAATTTCATTTATCTTTTCCTTTTTTATTACGTTTCACTGGACAACCTTTTAAATCTAAAAAATATTTTTTGAAAATATATATTTACTTTTCTTTTTAGGTTGATAAATGTTAAACCTCTTCCTATTATTCCGATAAATTGTGACGAATAAAAGAATATCTGACAATTAATATACAACATATTCCAGAAATATAGATAACGTAAACAAATAATCAAACAACAATAATAAAATAAAAGCAACTGACAAACAAATATCAGAGATTTGAACATTTTTATTGGATAAAATCGAGTATTTATCCCAGGAATAACATCTTACCAATATATTACACGATCATTCTATCACAACAACAGATTTCCATTAAAGATTTTAATAATAAAAATAAACTAATGCCTGAAAATTAAATCAACATTTTAAACAAAAAGAAACAAATCTTACAACAGTTCATTTATAGGACGAAAAGTAAGAATCAATTAGAGCGATCACTGCAGAATGAATTGGAACAGCTCCGTGACGCTGCCTGAGACCCCTCTTTCATTTCTTCTCTTCCGGATCGTTTATTGATCTTAGCAATTTCCTCTGGAGGTAAGTTTGGTTTGTTATATTTCAACCACGGTAAAGGTTCATTAATTATTTGAACATGTCCACCAGAAGCTTTATGTTTCACATTGGCCAATGATCCAACTTTGCTTGATACATTCCACTCCAACTTTAAATTATCGATCTGAATATTAATGTTTATTAATTATTTTTTTATTTAAAAGCCATAATAACAATATCAAGATATTTAATGAGAAAAAATACAATTATACAAAAAACATTGAATTTAAATTTAAAACTTAGAAATAATTATAAAATATATGATTCTTAAGTCTGGAAGTATAATGGTTTTGGAATATGAAAAATGCAAATCCAATACAATGATGGGAGAATTAGTCAGAAACAATACTGGAAGACATCATAAAATAAGCGATGTAACTGTTAAGATGTAAGAAAGACTTATAATTTCAAAATAATTTTTTAAGTTTTATTTCAGAACTTTCGATTTATATTTGATAAAGAATCTCTTAATATAAAGCCGATTACTGAAAAATTTCACCAGAACAAGTGAAAATATTGAAGCATTTAAAAAAATTATCAATGCTTCACATCTTAAATTATCAAATTTTCATGGGAGAGAAAAAATAATTTCTGGGAGAGGGTGATGCATGAAACATTTATGATATAATCCTTTGATCTTAAAATCAATTTACAAACACCATCCTTTTCAACTTTATTGAAAATATTTGCATGATTTATAGATTATATAATGATTGCACAAACATTGCTTTGAATATATCGTTGTTAGTTTAGTGTGATGATGATGGTTGATCTACCGAAATAGATTACAAAACATTATGACGAACTGTTTTTTACTTTTAAAAATAATTTATCGGAATTTTTCAAATATTTATATAATTATTAATATAGTTCATGCTTTATATAGTTCAAAGCTTTAAAAATATTTAAAAAAATACTTTTGGAATAAATTTAATATACGAAATACAAATTGATCCCAAGTAAGGTTGAAGTTACATTGAAAAGGTTACTGTAGAAATGAAGGGTTTTCGAATGTCCTTGATAGTGCAAAAGAAATCACACAATAATTAGAAATATCACCTCATTTTAAATGTAAATATAAAGGTAAAAAAGAAACTTTTTGATTACGAAGGGGAGGATGAGATAGCAGTGCTAAGTGATGAAGAAATTTTCAGAGTCAATTATTTTTTAAGAATAATTATACTGCAATATCATCTTTTGAACATAGATTTGAACTGTCTAACAAACATGAAAATATGTTTAGTTTTTATATAGTGAATTTTTAAATCTGGACCAGAAAGAATTATTCAAATGTTATCAAGATTTACATGCGTATTTAAAAGGGGATGCAAACGGATTAGACATGTTTGAAGATACGAAGTTGTTAAAATCTGTTATTCCTGAAAAATGTACAAGTTTAGAGGCAATGTCTTACATCATAACAAATAATCAATCCAAAACCTATCCAAACTTATTAATTGTTTTTCAAATATAACTAGCAACACCGGTCACTGTGGCTTCAGCCGGAGCTTCTTAAGGCTTAAATTAATAAAAAGTACCTTCTTTCAAGTATCAGCAAGGACCGCTTTGAATCACTGGCACTTTTATCAATAGAAATCGAGATGGCAAATTGTGTCGATTACGAGAAAGTTATTGAACACTTCGTCAAAAAGAAAGCAAAAAATATCCTTTAAAAATAAGTTGTCGTATAAAATAAATTTTTGTAATTGCTGTGTGGGAAATTACTAAATAATACTTATTTATTTCTTCTTTGTATGAGTATGTGTTTTTTAAGGCCCCGCTCTTTTGTTTGGAACCTGGCCGCACAAAACCTTGCGCCGTTATATGCGAATTAGTTAGAATGCATCATTAGAACATCATGACCAACATGTCATGTCTAAATACATAATACAAAATTACCACTTATATTTATTTATGTTTTGATCATTTTTGCTAGACGAAGGAAATACTGATTTACCTATGTTAGGAATTAAAAATGCTAGTAAAAATTTTGAAAGAAGGTCATATTAAATATGTAAAAATTAAAATTTTTATAAAATTAAATATGTAACGTTTAAAAAAATAAAATTACTAAAATTAAGAAGATCAATTAGATTAATAATAATAAAAAAATTTTGAGAGTTTTTAATGTAATATAAAAAGTAAAATGTATAATTTTTATATGTGGAACGATTTAAAAAAAATTAATAAAATTAAATGAAACGATTAAATATTTTAAAATGTTATCGTAATTTAAAATTGATTTATAAAAGTAATGAAAAAAATCAAATATGAATATTTATAAGTATTCGTATTTATATCGGTTTAAGATTTATAAAACAAATTGTTTCTCAAAAAAATAATAAGTTTGTTTAAATATTAGATTTAAACATTTTTAGTACGGTATAATAAAAGTTTTGATGTCAGAAATATCTCATAGTAATAATTCCGACGATGTTCCGAGAACTTCGAATAACCTCCAAAATGATTGGGTTAAATAAGAGTAGGAAACCAAAATTAAAAGTAAAATTACGATATTATACGATTATATATGATTAAAATTTTTTTAATTAGATCTAAATAAAAAGAAATAATTTATAAGATTTAAACCATCGTTTATTAATCTATGGTTGTGTTAAATTTTAAAATTTAGATTAATCATGAATAGTATATAATTTAAATATGGTTGTTATTACTTATTCTGTAATTTTTCATCCTAACATCCTACAACACTGGTTTTTTGTTACTCAGTGCAGACTTGTTGAAATTTCGGTCTTCAAACTAATTTCTGTTACTTCGCCATTATTTCTTAACAGTGCACATAAATTTCATTCCTGCTGCGATCGCAATACCGGACCTTATAAAGTTATTTATTTACAAATTATTTATTTTTAATTTGTAATTTTTTATTTATTTATATAATTCTTTTTTATTATTTAATTATCTACATCATCACTATAAAAACAAGCAGATTTAAGAGCAATTAAGCAAATAAAATTTTAGAGATTGTCATTCAGAAATTGATTATAAAGTCGATTTGGATTTTGTCTTGAGGAGAGATGATGAAGAATATAAATAATGATAATATCAATATAGTAATTTATTTGAATTTAAATTCTGAACATATACGATATACTTCGAATTAAAAAATATTTGATAAAAATACGATTTTAAAATCTTGTTTCATGATGTATAACATATAATAACGAAAAGTAAATAGTCTAATACTACAAATTAAAGAAAAATCATAAAGTTTTAACTCTTCTGTTTTATAAGAATGTTTATAGCAAAACTTAGACAAAAGGTTCTCACGCAGCCTCTACAGGTACCATTAATAGAGTAGAGTAGGAATGATATTACCATGTTAGGTCGATGACGTTTTATAAACTAAAAAACTTAATAAAATAAAAAACACTTTTTCTTTCAGTTCGAACAACTCTCAGCCCAATCTGAAAATTCTGAATAAAACTGAAAACCGTTAAAATATAAAACAGGGCTGATAAAAAATAGAAAAATACGTTATAATTGACTTTCAATTCTCAAAAATAGTTAGAAAATATAGTAAAACTCGATAAAACAAGAATTTTCCTTATGTGTAAAAATATTTTAAGGCTCACTTCACTGTTGGATATCCTCAATATTCCCTTGACATCAAAGGGAAATTTTTGATGTTTGATATTAAATTGATATTAAATTGAATTGATACAGTTTGATATTAAATTCAAAACACTTCAAGGCGAAGCACGATCAGCTGATAAAGAAGGGGCTGAAAACTTTCGCTCGACCTTTAATGATTTAATCAAAAAATATGGTGAAGAAAACATCTTCAATTGTGACAAAACTGCAATTTTTTATAAAACTCTTAAAATTTATGACAGTAGAAAACAACAGGACAACAAAGAATGTCCGATTGATCAGGATATTGTGGAAAATGCAATTTTAGTATATATAATACTACAATATATAATACCGATATACAATACTACAAAATAAATAAATCATATTACAAATCATAAAAAATAAAAATAAGTACAAATCCAATCTATATATATATGTGTGTGTGTGTGTATATATAGTTGTCCCCGCCTATTCTGCAATCCCTGCCCCATTTGCGTTAAAATCTTCCAATTATGATTTTTTTGGCAGATTGGACTCATATTTCAATGAAAATTTCTCAATCTGCCAATCCCCGCCTAATCCACGTTAAAAAAAACAATTTTAAATTTTTTTATTATTATTTATATAAAGTTTATGAAGGGTTTCGATGAATTCATCACTTTCGTAATTAATTTCGTCATTTTAAAGTTTTTTACTAAGTTTTCAATAAATTTGTTTTAATATTATCCTTTAAAATAGGAATTCATTTAAGTTTTGATCAAAAAGATAAAAAATAATTCAATATAAGAAGAAATTTAAGAAGACAACACACGCTCAATTGAAATGTTATTTTGATGAGAAGTTTAAAAAGAATATAGGCCTTCGAACAATTGGTGAAATTTTGAAGAATGAAGAGTCTATATTGACTGCAGCGGCCAATACGAGGGCCGGAACAAAGAAAATTGTACAACCAGCATATCCAGATTTAGAAAAAGCCTTAGAATTATGGTGTGATAATCAAGAAGCAATTAACAATCCCATAACTGAAGCGATACTTATCTCTCAAGCAGAATTGTTTGCAGCGGAGCTTAATATAGACAATTACAGTATGTCAAACGGTACTCTGTCTCGTTTTAAGAGGAGAATAGGAATGAAAGCAAGGAAAGTGCAAGGCGAGATGGCTAATGTTAAAATTAATGATTTTTCTCAAGAAATAGAATCGATTAAAATGTTAATGTCTAATAACGATTCAAGTGATATCTTTAATATGGATGAAACTGGGCTTTACTATCGCTCAGTTCCCATCCGATCTAATTCAAAGGCTCCTATTAAAGGAAATAAAAAATTACTTTCAAGAATAACCTTGGTATTTTGTGTTTCTTTAACAGGTGAAAAACTTCCACCTTTTTTGATTTGTACAGCAATAAAGTCGCGTTCTCTTAGTTCTTTCAATTTTCAAGATTACATAGAATACGGTTCCTCGAGAAATGGATGGATGACATCTTCATTGTATAAATCCACCAATAACAAAATTAAATAAAAAATTCTTTTATTAGTTGATAACTAAAAAAGTCACACGCAGATTCATTTGTCAAATGTTAAAATAGCTTTTCTGCCTCTAAACACAGTTGGCTTATTGCAGACATTGGACATGGGTGTAAAAAGATCATTTAAATGTTGTTTTAGAAAACAGCAAATGCTCAAAGTGCTGACATTTATTAATTCAGGAATTTCCGTTTTTGATGCGTACAGAAGTCTTACTTTAAAAGATGTTGTGCTGTTAACATACTTAGATAAAGTGACAAAAAGACAATTACTCAATGTTGGAAAAAATCTCCGATAACAATGAATATTTATTATCCAGAAGGGGCGAAACTTGTTGAAATTGACATGCCAGAACTAAAGGAATTATCACGTGAGTTAAATTTACCAGGTATCATATCTGTTGACGAGATTGTTAATAATTGTAATAACTCATGACTATCAACCAAGATAATTTTTATTTTTTTATCTCATGTAAATATATTTGTTTTTTTTGTATGAGCCTGGCAATCTTTTGTTTTTATGTAATTCATACTTTTCTTTCTGTTTGTGATAAAAAAACATTCCGTCTTATCTAACACGATACTTTCAAATTTTAAACGCCTTTCTGCTATGTAATAGTGTTCAATCATTTACTGACGAAATTTGTAGATTATTTTATTTTATTTTTTTGGATCAGTTTATTTAGAAGAATAAGAAGATCATATTATTTAAAAGATAAAGAAGAAAGTCAAGAAAGAAAAGAAAGCCAAGAAAGAAAAAGAAGAAGCCTAATTATATAATTATATCATCAAAGAATTAAATCAATAAAAAAACAATAAAAGAAATAATTAAAGTCATAACTGAATAAATTCAAGCAGAGTTGTCAAATAGTGATAACACCGTTTTTTCTTGGGTGATTATCAGACCAACCTACAAAATAACTTTTGGATTATTTACATTAGTTTCTGGGACTTATCTCCTTTCGAAATCTATGTGTCTGTATTTCTTCCCAAATTTGGTGTAAGTAATTGTTGTACCAATTATATAGTTTTTTGTTAAAAGCTAACCTTTTTTTAATCGACATTTGTTTATTTTTATTATATTCACCTATAACTAAGCTCATTAAAAATATCTTTTTGATTAGCTTAGTTTTGTTAGTCATTTAATCAATTTTCTTTCTGCTAAAGTAACGTGAATATTGGTTATCAGTTGATTAATCAGAGTCGTTACTTTAACAATAATCAAGAAAAAATTGTGACATTTGAACCGCAATAACATGAAGAAATTTTCGAATTTATTAAAAATGGAAAGAATCGAGATGAAGAAAATCAAACAGAAAATAAAGAATTTATTCATATCAGAAGAATAAAAATAAAAAAAATAAGAATAAAAGTTTTAGAGAATGAGGAGTGTGTTGATAAAAACGTTTGAAAAAAAATGCTGATTCTTTGTTGGAATATGTGCGATAAGGATCAAAATCAGAAAGAGACAAATACACTTGATAATTATTTTATGAAAAAGTCTTTTAATTAATAAATGTTATTAAATCTCTTCAATTTTTTTCAATTCGCCTACCCCGCTCAATTCACCAAATTCTTAAAAACCCCGTTTCACTTTTAAGCGGATTAGGCGGGGACAACTGTATATACATTTATATAATTAATATATTAATATTTTTAAATGATTTTTTTCTAGATATATTATATAATTGAAAACTCACTTTTACATCGCCTCCAGAAGGTTGATGCTCAATATTCTTTAACGAGTTTACTTTTGATTGTGCCTTTTTATTAAAATTTAATTTTTCGGTACGAATCTCTACAGTTCCTCCTCCTGCATTCGATGAATTTTGTTACGAGTATCCTATCGTATTAATTAATTAACCTGGTTTATGTTTGATGTTCTTTTTCGAACCACATTTTGATTCAATATTGCTAAAATCTATTTTCTCTTCAAATATTTTCACCTATAGAAAAAAATTATTTTTAATAAAAATGCCGAATAAAATCGAAAGAAAGTAAATACAAATAAATCGCACTATAAAAGAAATAAATCTACTTTATTTAATAAATGAATAGTGTTTAAAATTACTTTTTGAATAATTTGAATGGAATTTCAAATAAGGGGTCAGGAACACCTAAGTGCCGACTTAAAATTTCCATGTTAAGATTACCTTAATTGCATTGGCGATGGAAGAAATCGATTCCTAAATATTTTCATGTATGATCCTTGAATAGTGTTACAACCATTCACTAATTTATAATTTGAGAAAATGGCGAGTGTTCTCTATCATTCTGTACTTTGGTGTCGTTCGTAATTTTTGATCCTCCTCATCCTGTAACATACAATAACACAAATCTGACCATCATCCCCCTGGGCGTAACGTAGCACAAAAAAATAATTTATTGCTATACTACTTAGATGAGAATAAAATAATAAAAAAAAATTTATTTATTCATTTTCCCAATGAGATTGTAAATGTGTTTTCCAGTTAACAATTGGTAAAATCTCTTCATCAAAAATTTCATTTGGTGAAAAAAATTTCATGCTGCTGAATGTTCAGCCATGTCTTCCACTTCGACCCATTCGCAAGTTTCAAGACATTTTTATACCTTCAAAATAGCTAATACATCTTTATCGCCCTTTTTAAATTTCTTTGCCTTGATCGTCTTTCGAACAGCTGCAAATTTCTCAGTATATGATCATTTAGCAAAGTTTGAGATACAAAGTAAATCTGGCACCACTTGTTACACATTCTTTTTGCAACTGTTGCTTTCAGACTGGGACAAAATGTATCGTAATGCATATCTAGAGTTTCAAAGTGAAACTCTTGTGCATGTTGAAGTCAGAGGAAACTCTGATGGAGGACCGCCGTGGTTCTGACGTGCAAATCGATCGTCGGACATGAGTATAAGGGGGAAAGTCTAATCAAACCATCTAGTAGTTGGTTCCTTTCGAAGTTTCGCTCAGGATAGCTGGCGTTTATGATTCCGTAGATGAACCTGGTTAAGTGAATGATTAGAAGTATTGGGGGCGAAATGCTCTCAACTTATTCTCAAACTTTAAATGGGTTCGAAGTGCGCCTCTCTTTAATATTTTTGTTGAAGGTGTACATCGAATACAAATGCCTAGTGGGTCATTTATGGTAAGCATAACTGGCGATGTGGGATTAACCAAACATTCATATTGGAACCTTAGCATTATCGTTTTGACTCAATAAAAAAACTTCTTCTTCTGAGCCATGCAAAGATAACAATTCCAACAAACCATTTTCACTGGTTCAGTCATAGCAACGTCTTGAAGCACACCTTTGATCTCCGCCAAAGATAGTTACCTTCGTTAATGAAATTAGTCTCAAAAGCTTTATAAATTTCTCTTACAAGGTTTGACTGTCATTTAAGCTTCCTTACTCATATCAGGTTTCATCTTAACAAACTTAAGTTAAAGCTTAATGGACGTGATGAGCTCATAAAGAATATAAAATCTTACATGCGTTCATGCAAAACAAAGGTGATCTTATTGATGAAACAACGGTAAGACGACTATGCTTATTTCTGCACCTTGTTAAGCGTGATACAGTCTTTGCTAAAACTAAAGAATGTACCAAATTGTTGTCAACACTGCGGAACGAGTTCTTTTGGCACTATCCTAATGTGCGTTCTCATTCGCAAGGGTTCAAGATTGTCATCACTTCTATTGACATTTTTTATAACACGCCCCCTATGATGTCCAAATGCAGTTGATTGAGCTGAATGCTTCGGATATTCTCTTACCTTAGTTTACTTCTTACACTTCTTTCATTAACTTATAAGTTCTGCAGTCATATGGTAATTTTCCAATGTTTGGAAGCCCTTATTTGTGCGTGCAGCTGTTCTTTCAAATGAAATTGTTAAGAGAGCTCATACATTTGTTATAAGATTTATTATTATCACAATTCGGATCATCTTTATAACTTTCCGTAATAATGCTTTCGCTCAAATTCATCAATCAATGCTTAATACTTCTCATACAAAATCTGAACTAACTTGAAACAAATGATTTTATGTAAAATGTTTACTTTAAATTTTATTGGTTAAAATAAAGTTACTTTTTATTATTATTTAAACACATTAATTGGATTTAATTATTTAAAAATTTACAAAAGAAAAATTAATAAAATTATTTAAAATTTACAATAATAATAAATTAAAAATTTGAATATTAAATTTAAATTTGAATAAATTAGTTTCAGATTATAAGAATTAAAATATTAATCATCCAACTGATTAGAAGTGACAGAGTCCAAAATCAAAACAAAACATTCAAACACGCAAACAATTCACAAAACATCAATATTCCAAATATTCCTCACAGAAGTTTTGTAAGCACAAAATTGTCAATTCAGAACACGGACAGTCATCTTTATGACATTCTGTTACTGAATTCTTTGTGATGAATGTTTGAATGTTTAGATAATAATGGCAAAATGTTTAAAAATTTTAATTAAAGATTTTAAGGTTTGAAACGACTTTTGTTCATTTTGAATTCCGTGTTTTATTAATAATGATGCACGGAACTGCCGCTAATATTGAGAACCAAATCCCTTTTGTACAACAGAAAACTTATCTTTTGAAACAGAGGAGATTCTATTTTTACAATGTAACTAATGTTCCTATAGTACTAGATGAAATACTTGAAGAAAACTACCTAATCCATTTATGAGTTAGTGGATGGATTAGTGGACAAGAAATGTTATATGAAAAAAAGAAAGGTAGTAATACTGTAGTAGTGGTGAAGAAAAATGATATAAAAATTATAGTACATACGGATCAATTGAAATACTGTATAATGCAGATGAAAACTCTGATGGAAATATCCATAACTTTAGAAAAAAGATTTTAAACATAGATTTAGCTCAAATAAACCTGTAGAGATAACAGATGATGATGTTAGAGTAGACACTAACGATAATGACGTACCAAATGTAGATGATGAATCAACATTGAATAATAAGGGCAATATACGGAAATCTTCGAGAAGTCAAAAAATACCACCGAGATTAAACGATTATATCTGCAACGGCATCCAGAGCCAAAGGGGATGTAAAGTGTTTTGTTCAACAGTTCTAATTCAGGGATTGTGCAATGATGTCAATTTGAAATACAACTTCAATAAATTATTATACTACATTCTATCTTATTTAACACTAAGGTTTTAACAATTTTATCTAGATGTATGAGGGATAATTTGGAATGTTGTAAGTTTGTTGTTTGTATGTTGTTTAGATTTGTGACTCTCCTACTCAGATGGGATTGATATGTTTATTGATTGATTATTTGAATCTAATGAAATTAATTTAATGGTATTAATTTTAAGTACTAATTAATTAGAGTTTTATAATTATGAATTTTAACAATATTTTTAGTAAACGATTTTAACTTATTAAATTAAATATCTTTTAAAAATTAATGTTTATTTAAAAAATTACGTAATGCCTTTTTATCCAATAAAATTATGAGAAATTAAAAGTTAATATTAAAAAATTACCCATTCATTGTTTTTTTAGATTTGAATACATAAACAAAAACTATATCAATCAAAGAAAGATGCTCTCTGAGAACTGTTGTGAAGAAACTGTTTGTGTTGTCAATAAATGTTTACACTCAAATTGTGATGTTGTTAATAATGTCAACTTCTTGTTTTTTTTGTATTTCTTGTTTAGAGTATCCTTAATACGTTTCAAATTGAATTAATAATAAAAAGTGTTAAAAATCATATTAATGTTCTCAAAAGGTATAAAGTATGTATTCCAAAAACATATTACTAACACTAAAATAATTATGTAAGTCAAGACATCATTGAACATGGAAATCTTCTACTAATGATCTACTAAAGAGTAATAGGCGATTGTGATCAAGCTTGACTAAGACACGTTTTATAATTATTTCTTAAAGTTAGATCTACGTGAAATCGATTAGAATAATGTTTATGTTTAAAGGTAATGTGGCAAAAGTTTTACATTAATCATTTATTAGTTTTTTTCATTACAAATCAAAAGATTTAATTCAGGTACAATGAAGTAAACAAATCGATAGCTTCGTGTAAAATTCAATGATATCTCAAGTATCTTGAATATTTTGTCTCTAGAAGAATGTTAGATGATTGTTTACTTAACTACTTTGACGAGAGGCATAACTTAAATTAAGAAGCAGCAATCTGATCTAAATAAATGATCAATGGAGATATGTTACCAAGAAGTGTTATTTCATTTTCTTTTTTATAATTTATAGAAAATTATTTACTTTAATATTCTATTAATTCGCTGATCATTGTAATTTTACTAAGCAGCAATAAGTCATGTTTCATTATTTCTTCTACATAAATGCGAAAATTCCTATATGTTTTACAAATTCTTTTTTTCGAAATTAAAAAATATGAATAAAAAAGAAGTTGTGAATGTGAATACGGGACGTAGGTTACTTTTAAATGAAAGATGATGAGATGAATTCAATATTCACCAATTTAAGAATAAAAAATTCAAATACTAATATTGCAACTAACTGTATTGAAAAAAAATACTGAAAATATTTGATAAATTTGTCAATTATTGATACTGATATGAAAAGTCAGTAGATATCGATCAACAACTGTCTAATAGAATATGCACTGACTCGAGCTGATCTCACAGATCCGATCACGTTTGAATGGATAATAATAATAATTTTCATCGCAAATAATTAACTAAGAGAATGTCTGATAAACATTACTTTATGAGTTATATATTGATAGTGAAGTCGTTAATCATAATTGTACTGTTCCATATCAAATAGAAGACAGATCTTGAAATAATAGATAAATTATAAT
>MQRK01218355.1:24611-35106 GCA_001938485.1 Girardia tigrina
TTTATTTTTTTCCATTATTAATTTAGCACCGTAAATATTCTAAAAAATAACAGCAATATGTTAATAATGGCTAAAGGAATATACAGCTAGGCATAAGATTTCAAATAATATCTAACACTTATATCCATATCAAAGTAGATAAACAAAGTATAAAGTTCAAAAACCGCCATTATTTTTGGAAATGATTAATTATAAATAAATAAAAATGCTTTTTAATTATTTAAAAATTAAAAAGTATTCCAATATCTGATATTGCATTTTGTCAATACCAAAGTACTTCGTACATAGATTAAAAACAATTAGTTTGACAAGGTTCATATGGATTAATAACTACTTATCTTATCTAGGATTTTTGAAAATAAAACTATTATTTTTCTGGACTCGCGAAATCTACTCTTTTCTATAATTTTCTCGTGTTAAAAAACAATTTTTTTAGTTTAAGATGCGTAAATGGCCCTTCAAAGATCAGCATATCCCAATCAGCAATCGGCAGTAAATTATTCAATCAAAAATGTTTGAGTTAAACTTAATAGTTTGATATTCCACCAAGAACCCACATAACCGAAACCCATATTAAACTGTTCTTCTTAAACAGTCGGTTATTTTTTAACCAAATAAGCTCGATCGGACAACTTTTTTGAGTTGTTGACCCGAAATATGGACTCAGAAGCGATTAAATTGTTGAAAATTTCGAATTTTTAATCGATTTTTGAGGTAATTTTGTATTGATTGTTTTAAACATTGTTTAAAAAAAAGAATTTTTTTGATTTACTAGTTTTATGTTAAAAATAACATATTCTATTGAAACGCATCTTATCGCCATCTCATGCAATCTTCTGATTTTACTTATTTGACAATCGATTATTAATTCATTATTTCGATGTTGAAAGCATTATTTAAAGTACGTTTTTTGAACGACTGTGAGTACCGAAATATTTATTTTTTGTAGATTTTGGATTTATTTTGGCTTAAAATTGTGTAGCAAATATATCAAAATAAATATGTACAGAAATATGTGTATTAAAATTAATATTTAGAAGAGAAATATATGTATATCAGTGGATAAAGAGTGCGATATTTCCGTTCCTTCGGTATTCTAAGATTTGAAAACTATATTTTGTTCTATATTTAAATTTATATATAACTATATTTTAACTATATTTTAAATTTATTAAAAAACAGGTAAATATTAATCAGTTTTCCTACCTCAATTGTACTTTTAAATCAGTTTTTATAAATAGTTGATGAAATATTGACAAAAAGAGACTCGAACCAAAATGATTTATTGCCAGTTATAAACCGAACAAAATAACACTTACTTCTGAAAATGAGCTCTCCATGCTTGTCTTTCTTCCTGAGTTCTCTGAATATATACAAAGTCAATAATTAAGTGCTTAAATTATGTTATTTATATAATATTTTGAACTAATTATACTAAATTTTCTAATGAAAATTACTAAGTATTAATACACATATTATTGAAACAGATTTTAGGTAATGTAGATTTAAGAAAAGTGCTTCTACAATACTTCCTTGTTGCGACATCGATAACAAAATGCTTCTGTCGACATTTTTTCATAAGAGATAAAGATTTCTCTCAAAGCTCGAATTAGGGAACACTCATAATCATGTATACTGTTTATGTGTGCATTTTGTAAATACTAGGCCTCATGGGCCAAAAGAGTAATTTTATTAACAAAATTGTTGATTCACATCATTTAAGGAGAATAATTAATAATCAGAAACTGTGGTCAAAATGATTAGAGAAAGCAGCCATTTTGAAAATTTCGTTGAATTATCATTATTTGAATAATAATGAAATAATATAATAGAAATGTTAAGGTAACCTAAATATGTGTATAAATATTTTTCTTTTTAAAATTCTAATGATAAACTAACTTCATTTTTACTTTTTAGACGTAATTTCCTTAAGAGACAGTTTACGTTTATTAACGTTTCCCATCAAAAGTGTTAACATTTAAACATTTATTTCTCAGAATTACTAGAAATAAGCAAATTTCATCAGGATTTCGTGGTTGATTCATCGCGAAAATGCAAAAATGTTGAATCTCCAAACAAATGAAATTGACATGATTCTCTTAATTTAATTTAAACAATTTAAGTATTAAAAAATTTAATTTTCCAAGAAACTATATATATATATATATACAAGTATCAGTACATACATATATGTTCAATTATTTATATTACCTAACATTTTACTTAGTAAATGGAATATTTAAATCAAAGTCTTATATGTAGCTAAAAACAACATGGAGTCCCTGACAAGGATGACTGTATTTTTATTCAGTTAAAATGTAACATATTTTTATTTTACTTTAACAAGAAAGTGAGAAGCATATAAATAAGAAAATAATACATTATACCCGCATAAGGGTTCATAACTACAATAATAAAAAAATAGTAACCCACATTTTTAAAATATTTATTATCTTAACAGAACCAGTTGATTTAATCACATTTCCCTTATTTCTCATATAACTTAAATTTATTATGCTTTTAAAACTTCGATTTAGATATAAAATATAATTCCAAATTTAAAAAAAATAAGAAATCTCATTAATTTTTGAAAAAAGAAATTTTAAAATATATAATTTAAAAGAAACAATGGCATATTTATTATTATTGTTAATATAAATAATAATAATAAAGTAGAAAATACTTCCAGAAATTTTAACTTTTCAATGGAGAGAAAACTTAAAAGAATTGTAGCTATTAAGTGTCGTCTACTTCCAACGAATTTTCTCGTTTTATTTATAATTTACACTTTTTCTAAATCTGCTTTATCGGCCTTAATTCTTACAGTAATTGAGTACAACCTACCCTGCCCTACCAAAAGTCTTCGGTCAGTAGCTTTTTCATACTTTTAACTGGTTGCAATTAATTCTATAACATTAAAATCTAAATAGAATGCAGAAGACAGATGAGGTTATGGAAAAATTAGTATTTAATACTGTTCGATCTCGTTAAAAAGGAAAGTAATAATTTAGTTTTTCTTTCAAATTCTAAATTGGATTTCGTTAAAAAAATAATTTAGCAAAAAAAAGAACTATAACTTAAGTAAAAAAAATTAAATGATAAAAATAAATGACATATACAGTATGATTCATAAGTCTGTTCACCCCCTCATATTTTGATTACTTATTCTAACTAAATATTTGACGTCATATTAATTTTGAATATTTGTTTATATATAGTTTTTGTATGCTACGCATTTGAATTTATATGTTAAATATTCAAATTTTCATTAATGACTTATTTTTTTTAAATTTTAGATAAATTAAATGTCAAGAGTATTTAGTGAATTTGAGCGTGGAATGATTGTTGCGCTTAAAAATGCAGGAAGTACATGGAATCAAATAAAGGTCGAACTATTTACAAGATATAATAGAAATATTTCAAAACGTGGAATGCAAAAAAATATGGGCGAAGTATTTAAAAACAGGAGAAGTGAAAGATCAGCCATGTGGAGGCAGACCTCATAAACTAAGCGCCAGATCAGAAAGAGTGATTAAACGCATAAGTTGTTTAAACAATGATATTTCCACGTTAAATATTACAAGGATATTTTATTCTTCTTCCTCAATAGCCATAAGTAAGTCGATAGTCGAAAGGATTTTACAGAAATATGGAATACGGGCATTCAAAGCTGTAAAGAAATCTTTCCTTACAGCTAAACAGAGACAAAGAAGAATGCAGTGGGCTTCATTATATAAAAATTGGGATAAAGAAACTTGGTATTCTGTTATATTTAGCGATGAATGCATTTTCCAATGTTATAATCATCGTGGTAGACGTTGGATCAGACGAACTAGAAATGNNNNGCTCAAACTCAGAAACATCCATGAAACCATGAGCCACGGAGCCAAAGTTCATGTCTGGGGGTGCTTTTCGGCAAACGGGGTAGGTCTTCTTAGAAAAGTAGAAGGTTCAATGAATTCTCAAATGTACCAGGAAACTATAATACATGACATTGATATTATTGGAAAGTGCTGGGTATTTCCAAAACAACAATTCATTTTTCAGCAAGATCTTGCACCACTACACCGTGCACTGTCGACATTTAATTTCTTAAAAAAGAAGGAAGTCGACCTTTTACCATGGCCAGGCAATTCACCAGACGCAAATCCTATCGAAAAATGTATGGGGAGTTTTAAAAAGGAAATTACAGACGATAAGGTGCACATTGTCAGAACAGCTGTGGGTGGCTGTTCAAAAAATATGGTACGAACTATTAAAAGACTTTTGTAAAAGTCTTGTTGAATCCATGCCTAGGCGATTAAAAATGATAAAAGACAAGAAAGGACATTCAACTAAGTATTGAAATTTCCACGTAATAAATGTTTTGTTAAAAATTTGATCTTTTTCTCAAAAAATAAGGGGGGTGAACAGACTTATGAATCATACTGTATATATTTATATGGCGAAGTTGTATATATCAATATATATGTCGGGTTGAAATTTTGCTTGTTTTAAATTTATGACGATATCTAATTGTATAGTTTAATAAAATAAAAATATTATTGATTCGAAATAGGAGTTATCTTCGTGATATTATAAATTGAAAATTTATAAAAGAAACGATGAACCCATGCAAAATACAATTTCTGAAAATCGAAAATTCCACCAAGAGTGTTTTAGAGAATAACGTTCTCGTTTTATTGTTAACTATTTCTGGTGAAATGATGCTGCATCGAATGCGTTTGGGCAAAGATGAGTTTTTCAACGCCCATTTGAAATTATTTTCGATGCTGAAGAGCGGTGAACATCCATCGGGTCTGAGTTTCGAACAGATCGTAGAATCTATCGACTTGGTCGAAACTCACAGAGATGGGCGGGAGGAAAGACCCAAAAGAATCGAGGAATTTCCGATAAATGTCCACTGAAAATGGAGATCCGTCCTCCTTAGGGCGAAAATCGACGATTGCGTTGTCCAAAAAGAGATCGAACGAACAAAACTGTATGTTATATATATATATATATATATATATATATATANGAGCGGTGAACATCCATCGGGTCTGAGTTTCGAACAGATCGTAGAATCTATCGACTTGGTCGAAACTTACAGAGATGGGCGGGAGGAAAGACCCAAAAGAATCGAGGCATTTCCGATAAATGTCCACTGAAAATGGAGATCCGTCCTCCTTAGGGCGAAAATCGACGATTGCGTTGTCCAAAAAGAGATCGAACGAACAAAACTGTATGTTATATATATATAATTATATTTAAATTAAAATAATTTAATAATTAATTTTCTTTACAAATAGTGAAAAAAGAAGAAATATATTTTTTGCATTCACATGTTTCCTTGCAAGTAGAACTCTTTAAGTGCCTGGCTTATTGAGAAAACAAAAAAACGTTTTTGACAAGAACTATTAACTGTTACTCTATTAAATTACAGAAAATTTCAAACTAATCATTGACAATAAATACAAATATTAAATTGTTATTAAAAATTACTATCGAAATTAAAATTATATCATTATTTACCATAAACATTTACAAAATTATTCCAAAATATAGCGTTAAATTTTGTCACAGAATCTTTACAATATTGTGTAAATCAGTTCGGAGGAATAAATTGTTAATTCTAAGATAAATTGACTTCTTAATGTACCTTAATCAATTATAAAATATTGATCCGTGTAATTCTCTCTAATTATTTACCACGGTTGATTGGACATCAGTCATTCAAACACGTGTACACAGTCTCGATCCGTGATGAATGCTGCATCAAGTGCAATCCATGACCATCGCAATCACATTAAACGAATCTATATTCATACAAATCATTCCACTTCAACTACGTGTTATCTTATTCATTAATAATTAAATTCTTTGATTTATATTTAGTCAATTTTTATTTTGATAAGTTATTCTTTCTAATTAATTTAATTATTATATTATTTTTTTATTTAATTTAACATTAAATACATTTTAAATAAATTTACTCTAATTGTAATATATTGGTAAAGTGATTGTAATACTTTTATCAAAAACTTCTTAACAATATGATAAAATTATAAATAAAATATCTTCCGAATGAAAGTCGAAAATACCGAACAGAAAATTAAATGTTAAATAAGCAAAAATTATGTTCACCAAAATCACAGAAGGTATATTTTAAATACTATTTAATATCAAATGTAAAGCTAATATTTATTATGTAAATAATAGTACATAATAGGGTGAATATATTGGTGAACAGTTTTTGGAATAATTAAATTATTTAATCAATGTAAAAATACATTACGATACAAATAACTGAAATTAGAGTAGTGGTTTGTTTTCGGTTTTTCAGACTGCTATTTTTGTGAATATTATAAAAACAGACAAATCTAAATATAATACCAGATTCGGATTTTAATTGAGTCCATCGAAGACATCAATCAAGGGTGTTCAAAATTAATTAATTTTAAAATGATTACACAAATTTAAGTTTACACATTTCCAATGTAGTAACTTGGTAGTCACTGTCTCTTCTTATTTCTCTTTTGTGTTGGTATTATTTACTTCACTACCTGCATGTGCAGTTCTTCAAATACTACGTATTGCATCGAGAAGACTCAAGCACTACCAATAAATGGAAATAAATTAAATTAATATAAAATACTCTTTCGACTTGTGTTTTAAAATACTGAAAATTCTTGTTTTAATAGTCAAATTTTAGGAAATCGCAATTGTTATTACTAATTCTCGTCCTTGCAGTGTATTAGTTATTATTATTATTAGTTATTATAATGCGCACGGGTTTCCTCTATTTTGTACATATCAATACTTTTTAAATAAACATTAGAACATTAGAAGTAATTTTTATCACTAATAAAAAATCTTAAATGATACGAAACAAACCTTTATAAAATGGAAAAGCCGGATGTCAGATGAATATGTATAGAAGAATAGACGTTGACAGTTTAAACTAGTCGAAACCCTGAAATTGTCAAGTTTGATAGGAGAAAAAGCGAATTGAATAAAAATATTTTGTTAGAGCACACACCGAAATTTCCAATTATATTCAACAAAATGTATTAAAATAATAGAAACGAAAATAATATTCTTTCCAATAACGGCGATCTGACTTTATGAATTATAATTTACATAGAAATATCATTTTAATCAATGATTTCAGAAGACCAATAGTAACTGTGATATAATATTTGATATTGATTCTGTATAAAGGAAGTATTGGTCATTATAAAATTTTACTATAATTTCGCTTGTCTGACAAACTTCTAGTAAATTGTAGTAACGGTAATTGCAATATCTCTTATTTCCTGAGACAGGTTATGTACAAAGATCATTTAATATGTGCTGTATTTTATACAGAATGACTAATCACAGTCACTGAATATTTGTTTTAGTAACATCATTCGAGTAACCATTTATTATTTCTCTTAAATCAGAACGGTTATTCTAAATCTTTTCTTGAAAATTTAATAACGGAAATTGTGGATAGTTTGTATATATTTACAGTTTAGTTACGAATGTATCCATCGATGAAACTATTGATTTGTGTTAAAAATTATGGGATGATAATTTTAACTCTGTGAATGAAATATTACAATGAAATAATTTCTTAAATTTTCGGCCAAAATGTACCATTTTTTTAACGATGAGTGATAAAAGAAATAGAAAAGAAAGATGGATTTGCAATGGGTTCCGCATTAATACCAACGTTAACATCATTTTTTTATGAAATCTCTTAAGGATAAAATTGCTACACACCCGGGGAAAAACCTGTGATGTACAAGAGATATATAGATGACATCTCTCTTATTCTTAAAAACCAATTCCTTATAAAACCATTCTTAAAATTTTTGAATGGTCTTCATCATAATATTAAATTTACCATAGAATTAGTAGTTAATAACAAATTTCCTTTTCTTGTTATTCTTTTCACTGGGAGGAAATGGGAAATATCGAACTGAATTATACAGAAAGTCAATCGATACAAATTTAGACACCGGAGAATACTATACGGTCTTAAAATCAATTGCTGCATAATCGGAAACGATATCATTGTCAATTTAAATTGTGAAAATATATTTTGTTAAAATTAGATCATATTAATCTTGAAATGATAGAATAGCATATAAAGAACCCCACATGATCGTCACATTTCTGAACCAAAAACAAGCAGTTTTAAAATACACTTGAATTCGTCTACTACGGAGACCTCTTGCCTGTTATACACATGTCCCCTATATTAGGTTGTCAAGTATGAATTTTTTTGGCATGATTATAATAAATTCAAATATTTATAATTTGACAATTATTTAACATTTTGTTGTATAAATTTTTTTATAACTACATATCTTAGTTATTGAACACATCAATAAAATAATTTAAATTATTTATAACTTGTTTTTTTATTTTATTATTAATTATTTTTAGATGGCATAATCGTATAGAACGTATCTTCATAGTAATAATAAAATGTCAATTAATATTGTTTCTAGATAGCATTTTCAAAAGTTATCATTACAAGGGTCATGGGGAAAATATAAGTAAATTACTTTATACATTTTGTGGTACTACTTTTGTTTTCTCGATGACGATAAATGAAATCAATTAAATTTGTATATATCTTTTATAAAAGTCATAATAATAAAAATGTTTTACTAAAAACATTACGTTCTTAAAAGTTCACACAAAAGCTCTTTTAAAATTAACTAATTCTTTTGGTTTTGTTTCTCTAATAATATTTTCCCCGTATTTAGCTTCGATAAACGTCACGGTGAAAGTTACCGACACATCACAGTAGCGAATGTAGAATTAGAAATAATTGATTATTCATTTCTTTATTAATACGTATCCACGTTCTGTAAACAAATCAATTTTTTAAAATCTTTTTTAACATGTATTATTCTGTTTTTAACTATACTTCTTGAAATAGTTCACTTTATTTTCACATTTCATACCATGTAAAACAAACACAACACAATTCTGTTTATAATACGCTTTAGTTGTTCTATGTTTTTTAAACTAAATAGGTGTGGAAGGGTTAAATAGATTAACTACACTTATTGATAAAACTGTACTTAAATATATGTATTGGGTTGCCAACTAAGTAATTGCCGATTTCAGTTATAGATGTACCTCACTCCCATTTTATGATATCCGTATATGTTATGAACTTCTTAGCTGTCATTCTAACCTAGCTTTATGAATTAATTGGGAAGATATTTTCTTAAAGTTTCTTAAAAATTTCAATAATTATTATAGATTGCAAAAATGAACATTTTAACCATATTTTGCTTTATTATTTTCATAAAGGAAAGAAAAGGATCGAGGTATAGCTTTGATCTCGCTCAATCGGATAATCAGTTATATCAATCCCTGGACAACTCCCTTCGTGGTAAAACTCTCAATGATGATGACGATGTAAAATCTCACTGAAGTATTTTTTCCAACTGCCCCAATAATGACGAACAACTGGAATTGACTCGACAACATTTCAACAATCTGGACAAATCGCTACCGAGAGGTGTAAGTGCCTAAAGATCTTATCACCGCCAATTTCATATGGTTAATCCGCGAATATCCCACTTCTAACACCATTTTTTGTGTGAGCAAGGATAAAAAAATAAGAAACAAAAATCTTTATTTGCTCGTATTCAAGCAGCGCATAAAATTGTGTATATTTAAGCAATGTCAATTTAATTTTTCATTCAAAATTTAATGTTCTTTTTTGTCCAAATTTATTTTTGGTCAACAGATGCGATGATTGACAAAATGGGGACATAAAAAATACTAAATAAATTAAAAAAAGAAAATGCAAAAGAAAGATCGGATATCGAATTCCGCTGGGCGGAATTTAGTAAATTAATCTAAAATTTAAATTAAATTAAAATTTTAATGATGAATTATTACGCACCACACTCATTTAACTCAGTTTTTTCGAAAATGATCATACCTTATACTAGCGTGGAATTTTCAAGTTGTCAGAAAGATGGTAAAAAGTGATCAAACAAAATAGAAAATACATCAACGATCAAAGTTCATTGCAATTAATAAAACTTTTACTTCATTGAGCAAATCTGCAACCCAATATATAAATTTATGAATTTTCACATTCTTTTCTCCGGTATTCTAATTAAAATTATTAAGATTTGTTATGGATAGATAACTTCAAAAACCTAGTTCGATTTGCCGAAACAAATAAAACTTATCAACATACAAATGTTAAAACTTCATAAAAATGACTATATTTACATAAACATTAATGCCTAACTATGAAAGATCAAATTTCATGGATTCTTAAAGGGTCACGATAGTCAGAGTTAATATAATAATGACTCTTCAACTAACGGTTTCGTTATGTTTTAGCTATCTCACTCAATAATTGATTATTGTGACTAATAAAAAGTTATAATTTTGGTTATAATTATAAAAAAAGTTATAATTTCAATTACAAAAGGAAATTAATCACAATCATTGACAGTCTAATGAAAAATTGAAAACTAAAAAA
>MQRK01218370.1:9439-23139 GCA_001938485.1 Girardia tigrina
TTCGATGAACTTATTGTTCTTCCATGTATCAAACTGTCTTGATAATTTATTAAATTTTAAATGTTTTTCAGAAAATATTATTTTTTTCATCAAATGCTTACATTTTATCCACAAAAAAATTTTGAGAGTTTTGTTTGAAATATTACATAAATAAAAAAATAGTTAATTTTTTTCTAGAAAAAATATAATAATAATTAAATTAAAAATTAAATGATAAGTAATTATCTATTATTATTTAAATTATTTTAATTAATAATATTTGATTTTTTTCATTTATTTTAATTAAAAACATTCAATTAAATTTGATAATTCCTCGTTGTTTTTTTTCATATTTTTTTCAATTTCAAATGAATATTTTATTTAAAATCAATAATTTTCATTGTTTTTTGTTTAATTAAATCAAATTAATATTTTGTTGATAATGTCCCAATTAAAAATTTATGATTTTAAATTTTGAATGATTTTTTCAGACAAATTTTATTTTAATAGTCAGAAATTATTAACAATTAATTTCTGTTTAATTAAATAATTTCATATGATTTAATTTGCTGATGTTGACAAAAAATTTTTAATAGTTAATTAATTTATTCCCTTTGAATTCTGTTTTTTGTGTTAATTTTGTAATGACCATTGACTGTAAATAAAAAAAATGTTCAATCAACACCACTGTCAAGCTCTTAAACTTGGCCACACATTACAGTCAGTAGCTCTCCATTTATCATCAGGGGGGACTATTGTGATGACCTCAGAGTAGGGTGATAGTCTGCTGACATCAATTCGGTTTTCTTTTGTGTATTTATTTCGTTAGTTTTTTTTATTTTGACATGTCACATTTTTTTTGCGGCTGTCATTCGCGTGTGTTAATTTTTTTGTGTGTGTGGTGAGTGATTTTGGCATTTTATTTTTTTATATATGCTTTATTTGTATGTGGGTGTGAAAGAGGGTTTTGATTTGTTACGAAAGACGAATATTTAATGAAAGAATGAAAGATTTTTTTTGTAAAGATGAAAGAAATTAAAAGACAAAAAGAAAGATTTTTGGTCAAGAAAGAAATTATTTTTATGAAGAAAAAGAAAAAGAGAAGGAAAATAAATTATGTCATGTGGATTAATTATATAATTTCAAATTCAGAGTTTGAATTTGAATTGAAATTATATTGATTAACAATATTAGAATAGTAACCAAAATAATTAATTTACCTGTTCAGAATTAAAAAAAATACGGAAAGACTGAAATTCTGATAATAATTGTTGTCACATAAATTCCTAAATATCAGCAACTTCTTTTGAGTAGCATTTTGTTACCGAATAACAAAAAATCATCATCGTGACTGAATTAGCGTGTATCATCCTTTTTGCTGATTTACCGACTCAATACTGATAACCGGTTCCGACATATATTTTTCAAAATATAATTACGATTCACATTTCGTCCAATTCTCCAGTTACATTTTTGCAAATCCTTGGTGTAAGAATTCGATACCACTTGTACGGTTATAAAATTTTTTTGGTTTACATTGTAGAATTGTTATTTGATTATAGTTCTATCATTGTCATTAATAAGTTGTATCATCACTACATTGATCAAGTTAATCAAACTGCATGTAGTCATACATAGTTTGGTCAACTTGGTTATTCATTTATTCAGAGTTTAATTAATTTTTTAAGATTTAACGATTTTAAGATTTCGATTTGAGTTACCTCAAGCAAGACTAACATCCGGTAATATATCTTTGCAAACTACACTGGTGGTAACAGGATTCGATATTCTTATTATTAAAAAGTCTGAATAGAAATAATTTATTTGTTAAAGCTCCCCCTTTGGCCTGCATCTATTAGGAAACAAAGAGTGAGCTTTACAAATTTAATTAATAAAATAAAAATAAATTACGCAAAAAAAGATCATAATTATTTTGGAATTCTAGTTTTATAAATTTTTAATAACCAAAAAATATATTTTAAGAAAGTTTAGAGAAATACAATAAATTTGATCTACAGTGAAATATCCCCATAAGGTACACCTCATATAAGATACAGCTTCATATAAGGTACGGAAATGATTTTTTTGGTATTTCACTGAATAAAATGACTTGAAATCCTGTCTACATTGAGTACACCACCATAACATACAGTTTTAATAAGAAAATCAGCAAAATTTTGTTATTATAACTCTTGTTTTTTATTTTAAAAATCATTTTAAATCATTATTAAAAATCATTTGTTTAAATAATATTTATTTAAAAGAATATCTTTAAATATCCTGGGGTCACACGGAAGATTGGCCTTTTAACACCCATAAAAATGAGCAATTCCTTGAAAAAGATAGATTTTTAAACAAAGATAAAAATCATAAAATTTGTCAAGAAAGGAAACAGTATAAGGTTTGCTGCAAAGGAATTCGCTGTGTCGAAAGACACAGTTCAAAAAGCATTGGAAAAGAAAGAAATTATAATGGCTGAGCTAAAGTCGGGAAGGTCGCTAAAAATAACAAGAATAATTAAACAAAGCGACGTGAACATTATTTTATGGAGATGGTTTGCAAATGCTAGATCATTGGGTTATCCAATAAGTTGTCCTATTTTACAAGAAGAGGCGTTAAAAATAGCAAAAAAATTAGGTTTTGAAAACGGGACATTTATGGCATCTGAAGGGTGGCTTCAAAAGTGGAAGTCTAGGAATGATATTATAAGCTACAGAATTTGCGGGGAATCTAATGCAGCTGATATTAAAAGTGCTATAGAATGGAAATCAAATTTAATGTTGTTTTATGAAGATTATGATTTTGCCGACATATTAAATATGGATAAAAGTTGATATATGTTCAGATTCTTAACGGATACGATATTGTCTAGATCTATAGATATTTGTAAAGGTGGAAAATATACTAAAGACAGATTAACAATTTCTTTTAATGTGTTCCATTTTGGGCGAAAAACTCCCTCCAATTATAAGAGGGAAATCAAAATACCTAGATGTCTAAGAAATATTGATTTGTCTAAGCTAAACGTTAAATATAGGTCAAGTTCAAAAGGCTGGATGACCACAACCTTGTTTAATTAGCATCTTAGAGAATTAAACGACTATTTTAAGAAAAGAAATAGAAAAATACTTTTATTTCTAGATAATTCACCAGTGCATTTAATTTATCCGGAAAATAAACTAAAAAATATTAAGCTAAGACTTTTCCCACCTAATTTAACCAGTGTGTTACAACCACTCAATGTTGGGATCATAAGAAATTTAAAGGCATATTGCAGAAAGTATAAGATTTTAACTTTGTTAGAAAAAATTCAAGATAAACTGCATATATCTGAACTCGCTAAGAAAATTAATATTTTTGATGCGATTAAATTTTTGTCTAGTGCTTGGAACGATATAAAGCCTGAAACTATACAGAAGTGCTTAAAAAATTGTGGATTTTCAAAAAATGCTGATATCGCTAAATATGATTTAAATGAAATAGAAAATGAAGTGAATGAACTTGCCGAGATAGCAGAAAATATTTGGATACAGGGTCAAAAATAGATATTCGAAGAAATTATACCAGAATTTGAAATGCCGGCGGTTAAAGATTTACGCGACGCTACAATTGAAGAGTTTTATGATGATTATCCTTGTGAGGAATATTTGGTGTGTAGTTGCTTTTTGTAGTGTTTGCATGTTTGAATGCTGTATGTTGATTTGGGATTGTGCCTCTCCTAACCAGATGGATTATCAATATTTTAATTCTTATAATCTGAAACTAATTTATTTAAATTTCGATTTAATATTCAAATTTTTAATTTTTATTATTGCAACTTTTAAATAATTTTATTGATTTTATTTTTGTAAATTTTTAAATAATTAAAATCAAATTAATGTTTAAAAATTACTATAAAAATATTTTATTTTAGCCAATAAAATTTAAATTAAATATTTTTGAATAAAATAATCTTCTCAGGTATAGTTCAGATTATAATGAGAGATATTGAAAATTGATTGATGGATCTAAGTGAAAGCAATACTGTTGATCATCATAAAGATGATAAGAAATGAGAATGTAATAAATGTACTGTCATATGTGTGAGTTCCCTTAACAATCCTATTGAAGAAGATGATGTGATCGAACCCGAGAATGTGGAAATAAATAAAAATATCAATGTAATTCTAATATCTAATGACGAGTCAATAAATTGTTTGACGAAATTAATAACTTATGCAAAAGAAAAACATATATATGAAGGGGAATTAAATTTGTTAAAAATGAAACTGGATATAATTTCTCAACATAAGAAGAATTTAAAACGAAAATCAATTACAGATTTTTTATAAAAAATAAATGTTGATTGATGCTTCAATTGTTCATTTTTATTTTAAAATTTTACATCTTTTCTTTAAACGTTTTTAAAAAAAATTATTACTATCATTTGGTGAAATCTTTTTTATATTCCAAAAAAATATCAAGTGATTTTCTTGTAAAATTTAATAATTAGTAAATATAATATTTTTGATCTATAATTTTATTTAACATTGCTTTTTATTTCTAGAAAAGGTTGCACCAAAAACTTAATTTTACATTCTATATAAGGCCCACCACCTCATAAGGTACATTTTCGAAAAAGTTTCTTGACAAATAAGCTGTACCCAATGCAGAGGTGTCACTGTACTTTAATATATTATGTTATTGTAAACGATTTTTGAAGGGTAACAAATACTCTAAAATAAACGGAATTAAATTTATACAATAAAAGAAAATTACTCATATAAAACGTTTTCAATAAATTTTCCTTTGGAAACTTTAAAATTCCTTAATCGATTTTTAAAGTAATTAATCATTCGTGTTGACTGATGAGGAGCGATTTAAAATAATCTTTAGATCCTCTAGATTTGCTAATGGAATTCTTAACTCTATCTTTAATGAACCCCTTAATGACAATGATTCAAATGTGGTAGGAAAGACCAACGTAATCCTTAACAGCATAATTTCCTCAAATTAGTTTTGCGGAATATTTCAAGAATGTATGTACACACTCTTTTTCATTATATCTTTTTAATAGCTATAATTATACGATAATTTCCAAATTATATAAACTGGTCTACGGCGGCATAGTGTAAATCGTATTATTTATTATTACTATACACCCAGCTAGAACTCAAGACTATATTAACTATCCAAAGAACCATATCACCTACTTTTGTAGCTGACGATCTAAATCATGGGATCCATACAGTTTTGGTTCCTACCTCAGATTATCTCAAGTATTTCTGAACATTATATCATGAACCGAAGCAACGTACAATTATATCAATTTGTCACCGATTCAATTTTTCATAAGACGGACTAACGAAGTAATTTATTTAGTTCTACTTTAAAGACATATCTCCAGTTACGACATTATATTTTGTTCTGTGATTTTATATCCTTATATTTTTTTTCCTTCTGTTAACAGTTATTAATACAATTTTTTAACTACATTTAGTTAGTTTTATTGTAATTGTTTGAAGTGAGTTAAAGTATTTTATGTGGATTTTAGTATGCTAAACTTAGAATGGTGATTCTCCCACCCAGTGAGTTGTTGTGTTTTTATATTTGTGCTAACTAATTATTTGAACATAATTAAAATTTTAAAAGTTATTGTAGTTAATAATCTGACCCAATTTAAATAACAAAAAGATACGTCATTTCAAAATATATTTTTTGTGATAATATATTTTGACGGTTTTGCCGTCATTTTCATATTCTTGATTTTGAAAATATTTTACTGCCTCTATTTTTGAGACAGACGATTGTGTTTTCTATTACGTAGAATTAATCGAAAACTCTTAACAAATTGTTTGAGAGTGCCGTTTGAACATTAATTTCAGGATCCCGATAACTTATTAACAAACCTTCACAATTGAAATAAGTGATATAAAGAATAATTCTCCAAAATGAAATTTAAATATATACTTTTTTTGGTGTTTAAATGTCAAATTAATTCGAAATTAAATAAAAAAACTTAAAATTATTAATTCGATATAAAGATTTCAAAAAAACAAAATTAGAAAAATATTTTTAAATAATCATGATTAAGAAATTCTTAAAAATAAGTTTATGAACTAGAATGAAGAATTTTGAACGATCTTCCGAAAGCAAATATAGAGACAACTCTGGTTTTAATAATAAATATTGTAAAAATAATTTTGTCAATGTTCCAAACATTATTTTTTGGTTAATTTCATTTGGCAATTTTCATTAAATTTATATTCAAGAATTTTATATTAAGCTAAGGTATGCCCCAAAGGGACATTCTATTATTTTCTTCTTAATTCAAAACATAAAGGTTTCAGGTAATGTTGCCAATCTCAAATGTCAAAATGAAACAGAAAAGCATTTTGAGACAGAATTAGGATTCTAAACTTTTTGAGTTAAGATTTACCTTAAAATATATTTTGAAAATTTATTATATAATATTTTTTAATTAGTCTTAGTTAACATATAAATGGATACATAATCAAAAGAAATTATATCAGATGTAGAAAGATAAACCTTTTTCTTAAATAAACCTATGTTACTTCACCTTCAGAAGCAGATTTTGCCTAGTTAACACTGCTTTTTGCTTTCAGTTAACGCTTAAAATGTTTTTTACAATATGTATTTATATAATAACTTATAATAACTTATAGACAAAGCTGCATTTTTAATTTATGAGAATATTTTCTAAACAATGATATAATATAACATCCAAAATCGTAGGCTCTCTTGGTAATTCTATGGGTATTAATTTTGCATTTCCGTAGTTGTAAAGTATGTCGCGATACAAAAGCATAATTTTTATACATCACTCGGACTGAGTAATATAAAATACTATAATAGATGAATCCCACAATCATACGGGTTTATGATTAAATGTGTAACTTGAAATAACTTAATTTAAGATTTTTTGTAAAGCAAATTTTTCACATTTAATGTTTTAAATGATTTATGTTAATATACGATTGCTATAAAAAAGTAATTCCCTTTAAACTTAAACTTCATTTAAACCCTAAACTTTACATATTTCTGAGTATTTTATACATGACTCAACATACAATAGTCAATTACCAAAGAACAGACAATCTTTACTTAAGTTTTCATGATATTGAGCTTTGTATATCATACTGTTCCTGATGTTACTGAGATAATGTTTTGTATATTAAATATCATGAACGTAAAAATCATTTCATTTTCGCATAACATTCAGTACTTACAATTAGTTTTGTTCACAGCATTTTAAATGAATTATTCTAGTAAATGTAACATTGATCCCGTGAAACAAAATATTAGACTTTCTATTAATAAACAATCGTTATTTCAGTTGCTACCTGTGAGAAATATCTTCGAATTGTGTTTATTGTATATAATGTTCGGTATGTTGTTTTCAGGATGGTGTTTCTCCCACTCAGATGAAAGATTGATATTTTAAATGTTTTTAACGTCGGATTATTTTGAAAATTTTGAAATGTAAATAATAACTTTAAAATTAAATAAATACATTTTAATCAATAAATACATATTTAAATTTTAATCAAAATACTTTAAATATACCGTATTGATCGGACTAGAAGTCGCACTCACATATCCGTTGCATCCAAATTTTTTTAAATTTTGAAAACTAAATTCAACAGCGTATAAGTCGCATATTTGTGACTTAAAAACTTGAATCAAAAGCTTATTTTAAATTATGCAAATGAAGAAATCATTAAATTTAAATTAATATTATTTTAATTTTGACTTTAATTATTTTTGTTTTATTAAAATAATTTGAATTTAATATCCACGTTAAAAATGAATAACACAAGAAGATCGTTTACTGTTGAAAGAAAATTGGAAATTATTGCTTATGCTGAAAAACATGGTAACAGAGAAGCAGAAAGAGAATTCCATATAAATGAAAAAAAACATTCGGGATTGGAGAAAATCGAAAAATCTTTTAAACGTAATGCCAAAGAAAAAGAAAGCAAAAAGAAAAGCACATTGACCCGATTTAGGAAAGGTCGTTAAAAAGTATGTAATTGAGAAAAGGGAGAAAGAGTTTAAAGTTTCTACAATTGATATTAGATTAACAACAAAAAAAAAATTTAAAGGAACGAATGGTTGGTGCACAAGATTTATGAAAAAAATAATTTAGGCATGAGAGCAGTAACTTCAGTCAGACAATCGTTGCCAGCTGATTGGGAAGAAAAAAAGAATCATTTTTACTTTTTATTAAAGATAAAAAGCGAAATATCGATTTGAAGCATCTTTGGAATATGCATGAAGTTCCTGTTATTTTCGATATTCCGGATACAAGGACAGTTGATGAAAAAAGAAAAAAAGATATTCTGATCAAAACAATCGGAAATGAAAAATATAATTTTACAGTTATATTAACTGGAACTGCCGATGGAAAAAAATGTAAACCAATGGTGATATTTAAAGAACTAACAATGCCCAAAGAAAATTTTCCAAAAGGAATTATTGTTGAAGTCAATAAAAATGGATGGTCAAATAGGAAAATAATGAAAAAATTGATACAAAAAATTTGGATAAAAAGAAATGATTCCTTTTTTAAGCCAAAATCATTTTTAATAAACTATTCTGCTGGATGTCATCTTACTGAGGAAGTTAAAAATGAAGTCAAAAAATATTTTGAACTTGCAGTGATCCCCGGTGGCCTCACTTGATCTATCAGTTAACAAATCGTTCAAATCTATGCTAAAGATACATTGGGAAAATTGGATTATCTATGGTTGTCACATTTACAACAAAACAGGGAAAATCAAAAGAGCGACATATTCAGAATATGCGATTGGATTGTTAAAATCTGGGAAGATGTTACACCACAGTGTATTAAAAATGGATTTAAGAAAGCAGGGATTCAAACTTATGATGAAAATATCTATGGTGATGATGATTCAGAAATTGAAACTGGAAGTGAGGATAAAGATTTACAAGAAATCCAAACGGAAATTTAGCCCATTTTTGAAACATTTGAAATTATAGATGACGATGATTTTGATGGATTCGAGGAAATCGAATAATCTTAAAATAAAATCATTTGTTTGGTTTTTATATATTGATGTTTTTATTTTTATAAGTCGCACACGCGTATAAGTCTAACCATTTTTTTAATTTTCATACTTTTTTTCATATAAACCGTGGTTTATAGTCCGATTAATACGGTAAATGAAAGTGATTTAAAATATTGTTTGACTGATTGTAACTTAAAGATTTATTTAATCAAATGTATTTAAAAGGAATTAAAATATTTTTTGATTAATTTGAAAATTTTTGTGGAATAAATATTTTAATTTAAATCAAAATCATCATACCTCACATATTATAATACAAAAAAACGAAAATCAT
This sequence comes from Girardia tigrina, assembly GCA_001938485.1. Lineage (NCBI taxonomy): Eukaryota > Metazoa > Platyhelminthes > Tricladida > Dugesiidae > Girardia > Girardia tigrina. The sequence continues at coordinate 18,785 of MQRK01218370.1, forward strand.
AAAATCGATTTAAAATTATAAATAACTACAATCATTTAATTTATACATTTTAACAACAAAAAACTTTGTTAATTAATAAAAATATCTTAAAAAGTTATTTCATTAAAAATATATATATCTTTAAAATCTTAAAACGAAATTATTAAAAAAAATAATTAAACTTTTATTAAGATAAAATTTTAAATTATTTTTTTTAGTTTAAAATCAATTTACAAAATTTAATTAAGGTTTGCCATTTAAACAAAATAAATCTCAAAAAAAATAAATTTACTTAATTAAATCCATTAAATTGTGAATTTTATTAAGTTTTTTTTCTATCGGACGAACTACCAAAAAATCATTTTTTCATTTTAAAATTTTAATTGGATTATTTTTTTTGGTAAAAAAAATCAGATTAACATTAACATTCGGACTGAAATTGGGAAAAAAACCAATTTTAATCGATAAAAAGTGTCAAATACTTAATTAAATTTAATTGAAATGGAAAAGTTACCACAATTTATTTTAGAAAATTGAAAATAATTTCATTAGAATGGATGATAGAAAAAAATAAAAAAATTACGAATTTACCGTTAGAAATCGTTCGTTGTGACAATTGGTTTTGACAGTAAAAATCAGCTGAAGATTCAGCCAAAATAGATTAAAATTATCTCTTTTTTTTCGTTTTAAACTAGAAAAAATTGCTATTCATTAACGAGAAAAAAGCGATTTGAATAATTATTTTGAGATTTATATTGACATGCAATTTTAGTTATATTATATTATATATATATTTTAAAATCAATAAAATAATATTACACAGTTTTTTCCAGATTTTTTCATTTTTGTTTCTTTTATTTTTACTTTTTTTCTTTTGTTCAATAAATTTATTACTTTTTTAAAAAAATTAATAATAATTTAAATTTTCCCTACAGAATTTTTAATAAGACAAAAATAATTCCTAAAAATAATATTTCTATTTACGTTTTTGATGCATGAAATTTTAATTTATATTATTTATTTGAAATTTTTCTGAAAAATTATTAATATTAAATATTAAAAAAAAATAAATATTTCTTTTTTTTCATTTTTAATTATTTTTCTTTTCTGATTTTATAAATGTTGAAAGTAAAAATAGGAATTTTAATTACAATTTTAAAAAGAAATTAATATTACAATTGGGTTTTGATTTTTGTGAAAAAACCGCAATAAAATTATTATTTAAAGAAAATTCCGATTATCTTGTCAAATAATTCCAAAATAAATTCCAAAAATATATTCAAAAGAAATGAGATAAATTGCTCTAAAATTCACATTAAAAATTTGGAAAAAAATGTAAAACATCAATTACAATATTTGATTCTAAAAAACTTAAAATATTATTTAATAAAAAAGATATATGTATTATTATAATTATTAGTATCCTTATTATCATTATAATATAACTATTATTAGTAATCTTCTTCTTTTTCTTCTTCCTCTTCCGCTTCTTCTTTTTTTCGTCTTTTTTCTTATTATTACTATTATTATTAGTGAAGTGTTCTCCCGGGTATTTACAACATTTCTATATTTCTCACCTTTTTTTCTTTTTGTTTATACTGTTCTTTATTTCTTTATACTGTTCGAAAGGAAAGTTTTGTCTATTGGTGATGAGATGTTATATGATTATCTATATGATTTCTGAGAATGATTGAAAATATTATTCAACATTGTAGTAATTTGACACAGTGTATTTCAGCAAAAGATAGTGTAGATTCTCTACCAATTGCATTCGACACAATTATCAACTCAATTGAAAGAAAAGTTCAAAATGCCAAGTGATTTTGTATCACACTTTTCTACCTTATAAAAAAAATAAAAGAAGCAGTAAAAGTCAAGCATTAAATAAAAGAGGGATGAGAAATTTGATGAATGATACAAGTGTTTATCAATTCTCATTCTAGAAGAAAAGATATTGGAATCTCTATTTCCCCCTTTAATTTATTATAAATATAGTAAAATTATAATTATTATTATAAATATAAAAACCCAAAATTTTGATTACAAAAATTCTTATAAATATTTCTAACCTTATTGAAATTTATTCATAATATTTAATAAAATAAAACTTATTGATTCCGACATTTTAAAAATTATTCAAAAAAAGAAATTAATAAAAAATAAGTTAAAATAATTCTTTAAATAAGCGAAAACGAAGAAAGAATAAAATAATATGAATTTGCAAAAGAAAACTGTAAATTAAATTTTTTTTAAAAATAGAAATTTATTAAGAAATGTTTTATAACAAGCTGTAAAAAAAATAAATAAATAAAAAGATTCTATTTATTTTTTTACTACATACGATCACATACTTTTGACAAAACTTTATCGCACATTTTTTGTATAATAAGTTTATCAAATATGTGATGTCGTTTATGTTTTTAGAATTCCTCATATAATTTTTTTTTATTTTTTAATAATTTAATATTGTTTATATTATTTTTTGTATTGATATATAAAGTAAAATTGTTTTTATTTTAGAATATTATTGATCGTGAAAAAATTCAGCAAATTTCTAAAGTGATTTACGTAACGGATACGTTAGGAAAGGATGCTAGAACTGCTTCCGCTTCAATTTTATTTCAAGTGACTGACGAAAATGATAACAAGCCTGTTTTTACCGAAAGATTTTCCTTTAAAATTGTCGAAAATGCCAAAATTAATACAATTGTTGGAGAAGTATGGGCCTCTGATGCCGATGAAGGTTATTTTTTATAAGTAATTTAAATTTGTGTTGTCATTTAAATTGTTGATAAATTAGATGTTGTTGAAAAGTCGTTTTTCAATTAGGAATTTACAAAAAATATAGAAACAACATAAAGAAATAGGAAAAATAATCAGAAAATTTTTTTGAAGAATATATTGTTTTTAAACGTAAAATAATATCTAATTAAAAAAAATTATTTTATTAAAGAAATTTCATGTTATTATAATTAGAAAATAATTACTCCAAAAAATATTTATTTTGTTAATATTTATTTTTTCTTTTAATAAAAAAATAGTTTAATTGTCTCTCTAAATATTTATTATTTGATTAATTTGTCAGTTTTTTTTGTTAGATATTTACAGAAATTTTCAATTATTTTCTTTTTTTCAATTATCTTTTTTTCTTATAAAAATTAATTTTTTGTAATTCTGGAAAAAATATTAATTAGTTTTTTAATGGATAAAATACTAAAAAAGATATCTATAATTGTTTTGTTTTAATTCTGCGTACAAATTGAAAAAAAATAATTTTTTTATGGAAATTAGAAACATTTTTCCAGATTTAATATTAATTAAATTAAATAATATTTCATATTAACAACAGAATTAGAAGGAAATTAATTTAAAAAAAATCAAAATATTTTTTATAATTATTTGATAGTAAAAATCATATAACTAATTAGAAATATAAAAATATTAAACTTTTTCTTTGAAATGTTTATTATTTTTTATTATTTAAAACATAAAACATTTATTTGGGGATTCTACTGCAACATTTTAAACTATTTTTCAATATTAATAATTTAATTCCAAAAAAACACCTTTGTTGAGTTTCTATAATCTGAATCTGGGTTATTTTTTAAAATATAAATAAATTTTAATTAAAATATATTCATTTTTATTCTTTATTTGCTCATAACTAAAAACGTGGGACGAATTTAAAATATTAGGATCGCTTTGGTCAATATGGATTAAAAGATCACGCTATACTCTTTGTTTTTGATATATTTGAGGTGATTGAAATTTTATACAACACTCTTTGACGTTCAAGTGATTCTATTGCTATTGTTGTAGAAACTAAATATGTCTCATGATTTACAGATCAAGTGCAAACGTTTTTACATAGCACTGACATGGCTTAGTGTACATAATGATTTTTATAAGAGTATGAGCATAACTAAATCAGTTAAATGAGCTCTACTTTTTTAGTTCTTAGCAAATGTACTGCTTTTGTTTTCTTGTATAGGAGAAAATTTATTTTATTCTTTTTAGTCCATTCAGAAATGTGTTTACTTACAACAGGAACATTTATGTTTATTTTTGTTATCATGCCTTAAGTAGGTTACTAATTATTCATCATTATTCTATTCTGAATATCCTCAGCTATTGTTAACATTGAGACCGAACAAAGGTTATTCAGGATTATACTTGAGAAGTGGAAATGTTGCAAAATATTAAAGATGTTATCTGATTTTTTAAAAATACACTAAAACCTCGATTTGCGTCGTTAAATGGGCCCGAAAATGACGACGCAAATCGAAATTCATTTTCCTATATAACTATTTTGTTGATTAGCACTAAATAAAATATTTCCTTGCATTATAAACTATTTTTATTTCAATTATTATGTA
>MQRK01218372.1:21691-33913 GCA_001938485.1 Girardia tigrina
AAATAATTTAATTTAATTTTAAAGTAAAAAGATTTAAAATAATTTTGAATGTATTATTTATTTTTTAATGTAATTTAAAATTTTAATATATTAATTTAATATGTTCTTTTTTAAAAAATTTTTAGATTTAATTTCAACCAATTACATTCTTTATAATTAATAATTTTTATTAACAGATTTTCATTTATTGAAAATAATTAGCTTGAAATCAGAAATAAATTGATCAAGAGAGATGTCAAATAGTGAATGCGCTTGTGATATTAATAAATGTTGCAAAACTCATAGTGATGTTGTTAATAACAATCAATAAATTACTTACCCAACAACTTCAAATATAATAAAATAAAATTATTGCTCCCAGGTGAATTGCTCGCAATAGGGTGAATCTTAATAACAAAAATAACTGCAAGTATAATATCGATGTATAAAATATAGTACAGTTTTTATGATACCATCGCTTAAGGTTAGAGTTAACCCTAACTTATAATCTCCTCATCCTAACCAATCTCTAAACCTAACCCTAACCCAATCTTAATCCTACTTCTAACCATAACACCTTACCTTAACCCAGTATTTCATGTAACAGTTTATGTATGGAGAGCAATTTTATAGGGAGCGATTTTTATAAGGAGCAATAACGAGAGGAGCAATTTTTATGGGGAAGAATTTTTTAGAGCAATTGTCTGAAAACCAGATTGGTTTACTAAAACGCTGGACTTTACAACCAAGGAAATAAGAAACTGTCGAAATATGGGTTGCCTGGAAAATATTAATTAATAAAGTGAAATTAAGTTCTCTATCAGCACGAACCCTTTGACAGTCTATTTTATATATTTGGAAACGTGTTTGAAATAATCAAAAGGACATTTGCCTAACAAACTCTTATGTTCTAACGTTTGTTAAAACCAATTGATAAATCTAAAATCGTTTTGAAAAAAGTTAACTATATAATATTAATACAAATATCATTTTTTATATTTATAAGTTGTTAGTAAATACTTAGGAATTTCTACATATATTAATCAAAAAAAGTTAAAACAATCAACGACATTATCTGTTCTTGATAAAGGTCGGCTACCACCTAACCTTTGCTTCCTATGACTATTTATATTGACTTCTGTTTCCTTCAAACTTTACGAACGGGGGTCCGTACATAAAATTTCAAAAATAAAATAATAATGTCTATTTGAAAGAACTTTTATAGTTAGCTAACCTTTTTTGTTGAATAGTTTCTTAGATAAATAATATAATTTGGACAATTACATATGTGAATATCCTAAATAATAATCTATTCATCAATTATTTATTGTTCAATAAGGCCATTTAAATGGCAAAAAAACACTTCCAGTAAATTGATATTTTAGTTTTTATACCATTGAGGTATTTGGATGGGAGAGATTTTTTATCCGTAAAACTATGTTTCATCAGGAAACAAACATAAACGATAATAAAACATTATCATTTTCATACAATTTATAAAAAACTACGGTTTATTTTAAAACAAAATTTGGTATAAAAATCCCGAAAAAAAGGGAAAAAACAACCAAATCAATCGGTAAGACTGAAAGAAGGTTGTCAATATTAAATAAAAATTTAAGAAATTTCGTAAAATATTTTTTAAAAAAATTCCATTTATAAAGAAATTATAAAAAAATTTTATCGTATAGGCAAATAAACGACTATCTCTGATCTCACGAATAATTAATTAGACAAGTTATCTTTTAATATTATATAGAAACTTCAAAATTAATGGCAGTTTTCTTTATATCAATATTAGAAAATTTCAGATAATAATATTCTTTTTTTTCAAATTGAAATATTTTAAAATATTATGTGTGGATTTATTTATTTTTTAATATTTTTTTTGTTAAAATAAATCAATATTCGAATTCATCGAAATAAAAATTCAGATAAACAATGATGTATAAGTTTGATTGAGGTCCTATCCTGTCTATTCCATGTTTTATCATCATTGTACAACGTGTAGAGAGGAGATAAGGCCAAACAAAAGACTTTATTTGAAAACAATTTGAATAAGTAAACACAGATATTATTTAAACAAAAGTAATATAAATTACACAACATTCACTCACACTAGAGAATAATTGTTCATCCAATTAAATAAGCTGTCATGTGTATAAGAGAGAAACAACAAGATGCTACACTTTAGAGATCTAATCATTCCGGACGTATGTGTAACCGCATAGACTTTCTGAGTGGTTTACAGATCGTTTTAGACTGTGGTAAAATATTTTTATTTCCGTTTTCTTCGACAGAAGGTGAAGAATCGAAGACACTGATGTCGCTCACAGATTTTTGCAATGCATTTTCTTGAAGATCCTCACTCTTCTGAGAAGAGAAAGTAGATACTTCTTCCGATTCCTCAGCAATGGGTGTCAAATTAAATTCATTACTTCTGCGCATAAGGGCTAAGTCATGAAGCGAGACTGCAGATTCGATACCATTTTGATGGCGAATATAAGCGTATTTAGGAGTCACCCAAACTAGCTCAACCTCATTGACTAGAGGGTCCGATTTGTAGCTTCTAACATGTCGCTTCAGTTGTACATGCCCTGGTGAAGTTAACCATGACAGTAAAGAGCTACCGGTAGACGATTGACGACCAAATGACATAAAGCGCTGATGAGGAGTAGCATTCGTAGCGGTACAATGTAGGGATCGAACTGCATGAAGCACTTCTAGTAACACGGACTACCAAAACTAATCAGGCAGATTTCGCTCTTTCAGAGTCACTTGAATAGCTTTCCATATAGTACCGTTGTTGTTATTACCGCGTGGATTGTAAGAAGTTGTGCAACTTTGGGAATTTCCGCAAGACGTTAAAAATTAAGATACTTCTGCAGACATGAACTGAGCACTCCGATCTGAATGTATATAAGCCGACATTCCAAACATACTTAATAGTTACTGCAAACACTTAGTTACAGTAGAAGCAGATACATCGCTGCACGGAAAGGCAAAAGGAAACCTTGAGTACTCGTCTACTAAAACGAGTAGGTATTTAAGAGGTGTTACTGAAGGCTTAGGGTCCACAAAATCCATGTTCAAACGTTCGAATGGTATAGTTGCTTTAATGAGGTGATTTTGATCTGTTTTAAAAAATCTAGGTTTGAGTTGATCACAGATTTTACAAGGAGAGCACACTTTTCGTACTTCATCAATAGAATAAGGTAAGTTTTTACTTTTCACAAAATTCAGTAGACGGCGCACTCCAGAATGGCATAATCTACTATGAAGATCATTTAAAGAAATACTAGAAACCGAGGCACAAGTAGAGCGTGTCGGTAACTACGTTTAATCGACCAGATCGATACATAATATCATAAGAATAACACGCAAGGTCCACGTGTCATCGGGCAATTTTATCATTTTTAATTTTATTGCAATGTTTTCAATCAAACATAAAAGATACAGATCGCTGATCAGTAACCAAAACAAAGTGACGGAATGTAAGATAATGCTTCCAGCGTCGCACACATTTAATAAAAGAAGCCGCTTCTTTCTCCACAGAGGAGTTCCTCTTTTCGGTTTTGCTCAGAGATCTAGAGAAAAAGGCAACTGGCCGACAATTTTGGGATTAAGTGCCAGCTAGAGCAAAGTTTGAAACATCAGTCTCAAACACAAATGGTATAGATTCATCAACTGTAGTTAGTACAGCGTTCTCAATCGAAAATTTGCGTTCATTGAAGGCGGTGGAGCAAGCATTATCAAAGGGAAAGGTATTGCACTCTAAACACACTTTGACTCTGTCCGAGTAGTTTAGTATCCATTGAGAATAATAGGAGAACAGTCCAACAGCCCGACGAAAGGAATTTTGGTCATTGGGAGGACACAAATCTTTCAGAGGCTCTAGGCAATTTGGATCATGTTTAATTTGACCATCGGAAATTTCCTATCCCATGAAATTAATAACAGACTGTCGATATGAACACTTACTTTCGTTAAGAGTGATGTTGATTGCCGAGGCTGCATTCTTAAAGTTTTGTAGATTTGTCTCGTTTTCTTTGTAGGTTACACCACAAACCAAGACATCATCTAAATAAGCATAGAAACCCTTAAGATTATACTGCGGAATAAACTCATTAATGACTTTTTGCAAACAAGAGACAGCGTTCGTTAAGTCAAAAGGCAGGCGGCAGAATTAATACAAACATCCATCAACCTCAAAAGCTATATAATATTTTTCTTCTGATTGGATTGGAATTTGATGATAAGCGCTTTTGAGATCAAGAGCACTGAAGACTCTGTAATGCGAAAATTTTGTATCAAATCATCGATTCTGGGATGAGGGTAAGTGTTTAGATGCATAAATTTGTTGATGGTTTGTGAGTAGTCAATTGCTTGGCGTTTCCTGTGGCGCACATCATTGACAATTAGCTACTGAGCTCTTCACGGAGAGTCACTTTGCTCGATGATACCTTCCCTCAGCAGTTGTTCAGCCTCTGATCGTATAAATTGTCGATCCTCACTAGAATAACGTCGCAATGGTACAACCACAGGCTTAAAATTATTAGATAGGTTTGAGAATATAACTGGAGGTTGAATTGACATAGCAATGAGGTTGCAAACAGATAGAGTGGGCTTATCGCCTTCAAAAGTAATCGATATATTTTTATGCTGGCGCATAAAGTCATGACCAAGCAAAAGATCACAACATAAATTGTCTAATACGAAGAATTTTATGTTATGGTACTCTTCGTTTTTAATAGAACAGTTAACTAGACAATAGTCTGTAATCCTTTTACAGTGAGCAGTGCTGGCTAGAGTGATAAATCCAGATGAAGGAAACTCTTTTAAAGTGAGTTGATGCGCAATCGACTTTTTGATAAAATTATCAGAGCTACCTGTATCGACCAACGCTTTAAAAGTGTTGCCATTTATAACCATATCAATTAGAGCACGAGAGACATGACTGTCAAAAGCTGATGAAATGACTGACAGAATTGATTGATTTGTGGCAACAGAAATATTTATAGATTTTTCAGAGTGACAGACCTTTGAAAAATGTCCCTTTTTACTGCATTTGTGACTAACCCAATCGCGTGTTGGGCATACAGTACGATGGTTGCGCGCATTACTTCAAAATAGCACAAATTACGTGAACTTTACCTTCTTCAGATAAAATTGTTTTGAGATGTTGCATTGCCAGTCGGATGCATATTTGAGAAGGGTACAACTCATTGTTTCTTTGAGTCATTTTAAGAGCACTTGCTTGAGCAACTGCTGCTCTCAAATCCAGTTGTGAATTTCCGAGAAGCCGCTGGCGAATATGATTTGAATTTAGTCCAGCAATAAAAGCATTGCGTATTGAGTCCACGCTGATACTGCTTTCAAATTACAATCTTTCAAGAGCTGACGAAGTGATTGTGAAAACTGATATATATATATATATATATATAGATTCATTTGACTGTTGATGGTGAAAGTCGAGAAGATGCCGAGCAAATATTTCATTTTTCGGTTTATCAAAAACGCCGTTCAGCGCTTCCATAGCGTCGTCGTAAGAAATACAGTTAGTAATGATGGTATATGCTGATGATGAGACATAATTTGTCAACACCACTAGACAATCGGGCTTAGCATTTTCCACCAAGTTCAAGAAATTTTCGGTTAGCACGCAACCAATGTCGTCATTCTTGGGCTGCTGTCGATGACGATGAATCCGCGTCGAAACGATCGGGTTTTAATAATTTATCCGAAACAGAAAATTGTTGTCAAATAAATTGTAGAGAAGAGATAAGACCAAACAGAAGGCTTTATTTGAGAACAATTTGAATGAAAGTAAACACAGAATTCCGTGTGGCATTAAAGCGATTAGATTGTCAGGGAGTTCGGGGCTGATCTCATGTACCCAAATACGTTTAATCACGTCAAGTAGGTCATCATATGATGTGGGGGCATGCCTAGCAACCTTTTCTTTCACTATTCTCCAACAATTGACAATCAGCGATAAATCAGGAGAGTTGCCAGGCCATGGACCCAGAACGTTGATCTCATTTGCTTCAAACCAGGCGTTGTTTAGTCGTGATTGATAGCATGGAGTCCCACCATGTTGGAAATAATTGCACTGACGCATTTGAAGGAAGCGTTGAACCTTATTGTGAAGAATGCCGTTGTACACAAGCGTAGTTACCTTGGGACAGAACCAAAGACCGCAGCGACCTCTGGCAGCAATTGCGCCCAAAATCATAACTTTCGGGGAACTCCACACAGTGGGAACAGTTTACTTTCACTTAAAGCGGGTGGCAGGCGCACCGTGCGGATCTATGTGCCTTGCTGACAGATTGTGGTTTCATCATTGAACATCACCGAACGCCATTGATCCCTTGTCCAATATTGGTAAGCTTTTGCACAATCACGAATATTCTTCGACGATAAACGCGGTTTCTTGGCAAGTTTGTACGATCGAAAACCTCCTTCAACCAGACGTCAACGAATGGTTCGTACGCTAGGCAATTAATAAATTTTGGCTGGAAGATCAGCTTGTATTGCGCGGGAACCATCAAAATGGATTGGTCTTACAGAATCTTAAAATGGCTCGATCTGTCACCTTGCTTGTGATACGCGGCCTTCCATTGCGTTTCTTATAAGCAAGGGCGCCGGTAGCTTGATGAAGACGGAGAGTGTCGGCTACTGCAGTGCGGCTAATATTGAATCTCAAGGCAAATGCACGGTTCGAGACTCCAGTGTCGTCTAAAGAGACGATTTTTGCCCTCAGAGTGGGTAAAAGTTGGTTGCCAGTCATGTCGGAATAGTCACAAATACTTTTATATATATCCTGATGGCTACTAAAGCTGTATTCTTATTTGATGTTGGTTAAGAACATTATTTACATGCACTTACACACACGCACGTATATATTAATTTTCTTTAAAATGCAAGGGTATCCGGTGAATTATGGCCACGACTGTATATATATGATGTTTTCTGAATTCTTATGGTTGGGACCCTAAAGGACATAGGTTCATATTTATCCATGCAAAAGTATAATTTAAATAAACATCGAGCTATTTTGTACAAGAAAAACATTTCTTCACTTGATTAGAGTTATTGTCTGTTTACATCTATATTGAACTGGATTGATGCGGTGAAATGTTTTTGGGTGATTTCGGATCGAATTTACAGAAGAAGCTGCGACTAGGTAACGATCTTGTGCATATATTCATCAGAGATCCCCCTCTGATACGAGATACAGAGTTCGGGTCTCGATTGGTGATGGAATCGCGTGTGGTTCAACTGTACGTTGTCTCTCTATGTTTCTTCCTGATCGAGTAAATCACGATCTTCCATCCAGCCATCTCACGCTATAAAAATCGACGGGATTGATACTGGAAGCACTGAAGATGGATGGAAGCAAGTAAAAACATTTAACCTGCTTCTTTCCGGGCTTACTGTCCGGATTTGGACACTCGAATTTGTTTGGATGCAGTGTCACCCGATTACAGTTTCTTTAAATCATATAAATGCAAATGAAATGAAATTTTTCAGTAAGTAATTTCTAAGATAATTAGTGAATAAAAAAATTAAATTTTTATATCCATTCTTTATGCAGACAGATCTCACAACCTGATCATTAGGCTCTTCAAAGATGTTGGAAATGTAAATGTCTGACCCATCATCCAAATATGTGATCTATTTTTCCTTTAGTCTAAATCTAGTTTCTTATTTTTATTTATCTAGTTTATGTCATTTATACTTTATGCATTTGATATTTAAATATTAATTTATTTGAGGTTTCATCAGTAAATAATATTTGTAAAATAAAAATCAAAATGGATTGAGTCAGATTATTAATATTGTATACATTGATAATCCTGTCTCACATACTTTCACCACATGAGTCAATAATTTAAACAAAAAAAGAAGAGAGAAGTCCTTTCGTGGGTGGAATGTCAAATTTTAATTGACAATGGCCTTTAATGTAGACAACTAAAATAAAAAATTAATATAAGGCTATATCTCATTATATAAAAGACTAAATATTGATAATTATATTATTTTTAGCTGAACTGCGATGTTCTTTCACAACAAAGAAACTTTTCCAGAATCAGTTTCCCAATGTCCCAACTAGTTTGTGTAAGTTAAACTTATTTTAAATTGCCAATAATTTATAAACTGACAATCGACCGTGTACATGGACTTCTTCGTCTGTCCAGAGATACATTTTGAAATAATATAATTAAAAAGAAATTTCCAAAAATAATAAAACAATTTTTGAATCAGAAATAAAAGTTCATTTTTCGAATGAAAAAGCCTTGATTTCCTTAAGATTTTTATATTTTTCTATTCTTTTAATTAGCTCACTTTCTATATATATATATATATATATATATATATATATATATATGTATCCATGAAATTTAGAAACCTATTTTGGAAGGTCTACTACTCAATCGATTTTCTTCAAACTTTGCACACTCACTCATTCTCGATGACAATAAATGATTATGTAAAAATTTGATCGAAAAAAACTTTTTAAGATCCAAAAATAGGAAAAAACGGAAAATTCGGAGTTCCTGAAAAATATTAATTGCAAGATATCTACTTATAACTTAGAAGTAGTTTATATTGATTTTTATTGTTATTTTAATTTAAATTTTTTAAATCTTTAATTTTTAAATTTAAAAAACTTTGTTGGCAAAGTAGAGTTTTATCTGCATAAAGAATGGATATAAAAATTTAATTTTTTGATTTACTAGATACTCATATAAAGGCAATGGTATTTTTCGGCCGTAGCATTGATATCATTTGACAATTTAGAAGCTATGACAGTTGTTGTGATTGTATTCTGTGCTGTATTTAGTAAGAGTTGACAAGTTTACAAAATGAAGCAAAAATAACAACATCAGTTTGAATAATTAATACTCAAAAATTGACTATTGTTGTCTTATGCACGAATACGAAATTTGATATTGTTCTGAAAAGAATTATCAGTTTTGAAGCCGCTCTAGATAAAGTGTGTGTTGTGAAGCATAATGTGTTTAAGAATTAAGATTGCTTGAATTGAAATATTTGAATTAGATATTACGGTATAATTGTGTAGTGATTGATTATATACATATAAATATACAGGGTGACGCATAAGTCGCTTTACCTTTTTAAATTAAAATATCATTTTTGTATAAAAATGTTCTTTATTATTGTTTTTGTTTACAAATCTTACAAATTGCAACTTAAGTTTGATTATGCATGAAAAAGGATGTTATGTAAGTGGCTTACAATTTTAGATTTACCAACAAGAGCTCTTTGTCAGGCATTTGTAATTTTAAAATTGTGTTGTCGTGTGAAAATGATTGGTTGTTAAAAATGTGAAGGTTAAGTGTTTATTCGAATCAATTAATATCAGAATTGTTTTAACGAATTAAAATAATGAATTGTTTTTAAATATTTGGATTTGAAAAAAAAAAGAATAAAGCTTTTGGTGAATGTGAGTTTTTTATGCTCATTTTAATTTTAAATATTATTTTCTAACCAATATAGTTTTTTGCTTCAAGTTTTTTCTATTTAGATTTATAAAGAAAAATCTTATGAAATTTATCAGCAAATATAACAAGGTATTGGTGACAGCTAGATGGTGTCACCACACACGGCAAGAGCCATAATGCAAATTTTAACAGCGTTGTTTCAAGATCGAATAATTTCTTAAACTTATGATTCTTTATGGTCTAAATGATCATCTGATTCGACAACACCAGACTTTTTCATTTAAGGATGTATTAAAGAAAACGTGTACTTAAAAGAGCATCGAATTATCCAACAACTTAAAACAAACAAATGATGAAATTAGTTCCATACAACCTCAGATGCTAAGAACTGTCATGGAAAAGGCCTTAGAAGAGCTCATATTTGCCAATCTGAAAATGGAGGTCATATACATGACATAATTTTTCATTCATAGTCAAAAAGAAGTTATTTATAAGATATGTATACAATAAGATAGCGTAAAAAATTAACGTCGTAAAATTTATATATATATATATATATGAAACTTGAAATAATGACAAAAATTTAATTTGAGACATAATTTTCCGAGACTTCATTTTCGAGACATAATTGTCGTGCCCCCTATGATTTATTACATGTATCTTCCTGAGATTTTCTTACCATCTGTCGTTAGTATTGGGTTCGTGATTAAGATCAAGCTTCTTGACTACATTTTATTTCTATTACAACTTTAATTATACAAACAAATTTATGAGGAATAATATTTTCAGTTTGCATAAACCAGACTTTAAAATTCTAAATATAAATATAAATATCGAAATATGTAAATGTTATTTTATTAAGTTTTGTGTAAATCATATTTTGTTTTTGTTATTTGTACAATGTTTATGAACTTAAATATTGTAAGAGTTATAAGGATAAAAGTAGATATTTTATTTTCTAATATTAAATTATTAATATTTTAATATTATATCATATATCATTTATTTTTAAAATAAGGTCAAATTAAAAATCACAAAAATCTCCTAAAAATTGTTCGAATATTCAGAAATATTCAGAAATTGTTATAAAATAAATTTTGGAAATTTTAACGTTTTTTTTAAATATTATGTTTGATGAAGAAGAAAATATATATGCCACAAATTGGCACTCCTAATAAATATGATTTAAATCTTTAAAAATATTTGAATAGAAAATCTACTGTTAAAATTAAATTCCTAAATAATTTTCATTCCTACTTTAATTTTTTAAAACATTTAATTATAAATTTTTTTTAACATAAAATCTAGTTTACAATTAATTTCAATCAAACATTATGATTTTTTAAATTAGTTTTATAAAAGTAATCTTTAAGCTTTTGTAAAATTAATGTCATCAATTTTAATTAGTAAAACATTATTTATAAAATATTGTTTAATATAGATTGATTGAAAAAAATTTCAATAAGAGTTATTTCATTTGATTTTTTTTAAAACTTAATTTTATAAAAAAAGTATTCTTTAATCCAGTGCTTCCCAAACTTTTTGAACCGGCGGACCCCTTGCATGATAATAATTCTTTCTGCGGACCGCATATCAATATTTTTATTAAAATTGTTCGTATTTATTAACATTTTATAGAAGGTTAAAAACAGTTCTATTGGAAAATCTCATTAGAATTAAATTCCAATGTTTTCTATTTTATCATTCGCCATTATTGAAACAATTTTTGCAGCTGTTTGGCGAAATTTTTCAACAATAGTTTTGGAAAGTTCATTTTGAGCTGCTTTCCATGATACTTTATAATATGCAATAACGGCATTTTTATTATTAGAGGTCTACACGTATGTTTCAATAGCTTTTTTCCTTTGTTTGAATTCTTTTAATTTTATTTGAAAAAACTGAGGTTTCTTCCCGTAATTTTAATAATTAGTTTCTAAATGTCTTCGAAGTTTAGATGATTTTATTGCATCGTTCAACAATATTTCCTGACATATAACACAAATAGGTTTTTCAGTATTATTTACACACGTACATGTAAATCTATGTTTTAAGTAGTCATAGCTTTATTTTCGTCATTTTGTTATTTTTATTTTCTTTGATGTTGATGCTTCACCTTTTTTATTATCAATAGTATATTCATAGGATGATTCATTCAATAAAGTTCGAAAAATTTGATTATACATTGGTTTCTGAATTACGAATATATATGATTATATTGTCGAATAAAAAACGTCTTTTAATTATTAATACAAAGAGTACGATTTTAGTAAATAATATATTTAGCATAATAATAAATTAATATTACATAGTCGTTTTTATTATATGGATTTATTTTATTAAATCTAAAAAAATATTATCCAGTAGGAATTTTTTAGAAAATTTATTTGTTCATTTCACGGACCCGGAGTATCTGGTCACGGGACCCAAGGGGCCTCCGACCAGAGTTTGGGAAGCATTATTGTAAATTAGATTAAAGAATATTTAATCCACTAGAAAAAATACCCGTCATATATGACGGGTGAGCTGAATTTTTAACTTTGAAAGTTTCTGTTTTAATTTTTAAATCGTAATTATTATACTTTATTATTAATTGTTTTGAATTCTGTGTTAATTTAACAGTCAGTCAAATAAATCGGCTCCCAGGGCCTTTCGGAAAAGGTGCTGTACAGACAGAACCGTCTCGATGCGCACTATGCAGAGCTATCTCAACTTTACGTGGATTCACTTACTTTTCCTCCTATATTTCTCATTTTATCAGCATATATATATATATATA
>MQRK01218372.1:33963-46108 GCA_001938485.1 Girardia tigrina
TATATATATATATATATATATATATATATATAGTAAAATTTGAGTTTGACCGACAAACCGTGAATCAGATAATAACGAATGATAATACGAATGTATTATTTACATTTATTCGTGGTTATTTAGAATTAAAAAATAAATATTATATTATTATTTATATAAAAATCCTGTTGTTATTTATATTAAACAAAAAAATTAAAGAATAAGAAAAGGAAGAGAAAGATTAAAAAAGAAATATTTTAAAAGCCCAAATCTATGACCTTTAAAAAAATATAATTATTTTAAAAATAAAAAAAACGAAAAAAAGGTGTTGGTTCAAACTACAATCTTTAAAACCAAATATTAAAGAAAACTGATACAAGTAAAGAACGACAAATTTTTAACAAATATTCAAAGATTTCATATTGAAAGAGGTCCGACCGAAGGAGAAATTAAGAAAGGCAAATTAATCGAATTGTCGAAGAAAAGAAAATTAAGAGAAGCAAAATTATCAATTATCTGAAGGAAAATTAAAGGAGGCGAAGTGTCGGTATTAAGATACTTTAGAACCTTACATTTTTGTATCACAAAAGACAAACCGAAAAGGAAATTTTAGGTGAGGTTTATTCCTACTGGTACCCCGACAAAAATTTCCACCGACAAAAGCATCCCTATATAATTGTGCCGTCAAGAGTGCCAAAAAATATTTCTATTTTTGTTTAAATTCTTACAGAAAGTATCATTATTTCTACTATTACTATACTGTTTAAATCCCAAATATTATACAACCCTAATGAATTTTTGTAAGTTTTTGTGGAACTTATAATTTATCATTCAAACAATAAAGTAATAGTGGATATAATAATACGTTCAGTAAGAATTCATACGAAAAAAACTTTTTGATAAATCTGTTTAAATGATGATTTAGTAAAAACGCAATTTAAATTCGTACAGATAAATACGAAACTTGGAGAAAATAACTTCACAGAAGGATAAATAAAAGTGGTTATCACCACAGACTTACTCATTAAAATAAGGATGATTCTGAATCATGGAAATGCATTTATTTATGCTATTATCATTATTAAGAACACCAACATGGGTTTTCGAACTTTTATTTTCATTACAATCAGAATTGTCTTTTGGACAACTCTCAGCAAAACTCTCGTCATTCGACATCGTTCTAAATGCAGTCATAATTTGTTATTAATGTTTGTTAATAAACAATTATTCGAACAAATATTTCATTATTTTCAGATTTTATTTTTACAGTTCAAATTTGGTAATTTTAGTATCAATTTTATTTAAAAAATTATTTTATTTAAAAAAAGAACATTTATTTAATTCAAAACTTAGTTAAAAGCTATTTACGTTATTTAAATTTTTAATATGAAAATTTGAAACGATTTAATATTTTTAAAGATTTTTAAATATATTATGCTGTACTTTAAAATATAAATTATACTCGAATAATTATTTATCGTGAACATCCAAAATATCAATTTTCCATCTGGGTGGGAGAAACACATTTCCAAACACTAAACTCAACATACAAAATTCAACATACCAATTTCAACATACCAAATTTAAAATATTCCTCACATGTATAAAAGGAAGTTTTTAAATTTATATATTCAATTCTATCAGCTGCATTGTACTGAGGCTATTACCAGCCTTAGAATGATATCGGAATTAAAAGCTCACTTATAAATATTATAAGAGGAAACAACTCTTAATTAATTTTATTTGATGAAACTGGGTTTAAATTACATCCAAGATCCCGTTATAGATATTGACCAAAGAACTAGACTACTGTCCCTTCAAATAGAGGAAAGAAGGTATTCTTGCAGAAAATTCAAACACTGAGTGTATTACATATCAAGTTAATTAAAGGGGCTTTTAATAATAGATTTTTTGGATATGAATGTATTTCCCTATATTAACCACAGCTGAATCCAAGAAGAAGATCCCTCTATAATTATTCGGATCAGGCCTTTTACTCTTTCCTTTGAAGAGTTTTACCACTTTTGCAGTCATCCAAGCCTTTGGGAACTGATGATCATCACCGTTCCAAA
Organism: Girardia tigrina; assembly: GCA_001938485.1. Lineage (NCBI taxonomy): Eukaryota > Metazoa > Platyhelminthes > Tricladida > Dugesiidae > Girardia > Girardia tigrina. The sequence goes on from MQRK01218372.1 coordinate 36,015, forward strand.
TCATCTCAAAATCGAGCTTCAGTTTGTCAATGAGAGGTTGTTCGTCCCATATTAAAACCTCCACAATCACCCCATTTGAGCCGGGTGCCTTCCCATTACTAATTTGTGATATAGCTAGTCGTACCTCTTCTGTGTTCGGGGGATCTATACCGATACAACCTTCCTCTGGGAATCGATTCATATTCGCCCACTGATTAAGTGCGCGCGATTTAAAGAGCTTCTGATAATGACTTACCATCTGACTATTAGAGACTGATGGCACAGGCGTAAAAAGTGTATGCTTCTTCGTTTCCGGATTTCCCAGCATACGCAATTCTATATAAGCCACACCTTCCTTCTTGAAGCTTCCAACACTTAAAATTTGTTCAATCTCATTACTGACATTCGGTTAAGTAATACAAATGATGTGGGGATATTTCGGTGTTCTTTTACTCATTGTACGAAACGTGTTTAGACAGCCAAAGCTCTACAGAATCACATTACGAGGGATCATGACTGGTCCTTTCTGACTGGGAAACCGAAGCGTGCCTGTGTGCTGAAAGCTCGCATTCTTGCATATAAAGCCGCGCGAGAAAGTCTGTAGGCTCTGTATTGTCTATTTAGGGTTTCTACCTGTACGCCACTGCTGGTACTGTAGTCTCTACAATCCTCAGTGTAATAACCACACAGCAACTTTCATGATTATCAACCAAGATAATTTTTATTTTTTATCTCATGTAAATATATTTGTTTTTTTGGTATGAGCCTGACAATCTTTTGTTTTTATGTAATTCATACTTTCCTTTCATTTTGTGATAAAAAAAGATAAAGAAGAAAGTCAAGAAAGAAAAGAAAGCCAAGAATGAAAAAGAAGAAGCTTAATTATATAATTATATAATGCTATCGTCAAAGAATTAATTCAATAAAAAAATCAATTCAGAAATAATCATAGTTATAACTGAATTAATTCAAGTAGAGTTGTCAAATAGTGATAACCCGTTTTTCTTGGGTGATTATCAGTCAAACCTTCAAAATAATTTTTGGATTATTTACATAAGTTTTTGGGACTTATCTCCTTTCGAAATCTATTGAGAATCGTATTATTTGTCTGTATTCCTTCCCAATCTTTGTGTGAGTAATTGTTATAACAATTATATTGTTATTTGTTTAAAGCTAATACCTTTTTTATCAACATCTGTTCATTTTTATTACGTCCATATACAACTAAGCTCATTAAAAAAATATCTTTTTGATTAGCTTAGTTTTGTTATTCATTTAATCAATTTTCTTTCTGTTAAAGTAACCCGAATATTGGTTATCAGTTGAGTAATCAGAGTCGTTACTTTAACACTCAGTTATCCGTTCAGTCGGGAGAGGCTTAAGTAACGCTCATGTTTGAGTGATGATTATTTAAAATATTATGCAATATATTTCAAGACAAATACTTCTAATATATGTTTATGAATGATACAAACTTGTTATCGAATAATATCGCAACATTGCTCATTAAATGCACAATCAGTGACGAGGAGTCCTTATATTCAGAGTATTCACTGAATACCTACTTTTATATGGACTTGAAGCATTTTAGAAAGCGTTTTGACAGTAGTGCAACATGTAATTCTTTTAGTTAAATAGTCTGTATGTTAAAGACTGCACAGAGAGAATATAAAGCGGGTAAGTATATAGAAGAACTAAATACTAACCAGTAACTTTATTATAGACATCTAACTTTATTATCACGTAGGTTGGTAAGCAGGTGATTTAATATATACTGGTAGCAAAAATTAAATTTGTGAACATACCCCACTTAAATGATTAAACCCTGAATCTGCTACTGTTTTCTGAATACCTTACTCAAATCGATAAACCTCAACGTTCTGTGCAATCTATTTAATTGTTAAATAATAACTGTGGAATTACCAATTCTTATTTGAAGTTAGATGAATTCAAAGTTAAAATTAAATCAAATTCTTTTTACAACATCAACAATAAAACGTAAATATTATTCTTAGGTAAATGATATTGTTTAATCAACTCGTGAAAGAGAAATGTAAAAGAATATGTTTTCTAATAGCATTTTTGTGTGGAATCCGGGCGAACGAATATGAACGCAACAAGAAGGAATAAATTAAACAAATAAAGTTAATAAGATTTCTAAAATATAACCAAATTGTTTCCGGAAATTTTTTCCAAACATAATTGCCCACTTTGATCTGTCATTTTTTTTATTTTTGTCATTAAAAACTGGTTAACACCTGAATAAACGGTTAAATATTTTTATAAGATCCTTCGCTGTCGAACCGATTTATAATAACATTAATTATAATTATTATTTTTTATGTTATTTTTATTTTTCTTTGAGTTTCATATGTTAACTAATAAATGATTATTAAGGATTTATGACAAAATTAAATATTAAGATTCGTTTAAGGTTATGGAGGAGCATTAATATTTATGGGTTGCAATGATGAGACGTGTAAATTGTTTATAATAAAAAAACTGATTAATTTTTAACGCTTTTCTCTTGGATTTTTACATCTGTTAGTTACGTTTATGTTGTTTTTAATATTAGAAGTAGAAGTCATGATAATCTCAATTTGATTACTACACATAAATTTTAAAAAAAATGTTCACATGCTTTTGGTATTTTCGTTTCTCCTTTTTAAAAAAATAATATCAATATTCATTTCGAAAATTTCATTTACTTAGTTAATCCTTTTTGGTCGAGATAATTTACATTTTGATCGAACTTAGGCAGAATTAATTAAAGAAATATGTTTTTAAAAATAAATTACCTAAAATAACTCTTAGAAATTTTAGTAAAGTTAAAATTTTAAGTAAAATCAAAATTAAATTTCTAATGTGAATAATTTCTACATAATATCTACATTTGTCAATATTCAAATGCCGGAAGAATAATGCGATCCAATAGAGAAAGCAATACGCAGGTGAACAGAGAAACGAGGATTCAGCATCACAATGAGAAGTGATCAGTGCGCTTCATTAGAAATCAATGTAAATGATTGTTTGATTGTATGTATGAATGTGTGTGTGATTGTATGTTTGATTTTGACTATGAAAATGTTCCTCGAGAGAATTGTGAACTTGAATGGGAACATATGGGAAATCGCGAACAGTGTGATACAATGAAAACTCAGTAAGACGATAAGAAGTTAAATGGTACAACGGAAATATTGAGGATATCAAAGTTTAAGATAAATTGTAATTAATTAAAACGACGTCGAAGAGTGGATTTTTACATGAAAGATACAAAAGTTTATTTTCTTTTACACACTGGAGCCAGAGTGAATGTAATTAAGGCGGAGATAATTAAAAATATGAAATATATTAAAATCAAAGAAACTCAAAAAATCTATTATATAAATGACTCAGAAATAATTAATTATGGAATCGTTCAATTGAATGTGGATATTGATAGAGCACATAAGTTAATGGAGTTGGAGGGTTTCTATGGTAAAAATGCGAGGAAGCTATTCGAAAATTGAAAAAAATGATGGACACCCCGATACTGGTATACCCAGATTTGGGGAAGGAGTTTATGCTGGATACCGTTGAAAGTTTCGATACAATTTGGGCAGTATTATCATTGAAGGAAATGTATGAAAGAGAGAGTGATTGCGTATGGATCGCATAAAATGAACAAACACGAGGTTGGATATTGTGTTACAAGGAAACAACTGTTGGTAATTTATTATTTTACTCAAAATTTTAAAGACTTCTTTTACGCTAAAATATAACAAAAAGATTTTTATTTAAAATTTGAAATTAAATTTTACAATTATTAATTATATTTTACAAATTGAATTGAAAGAAAAATTTTATAAATGAATTTTGGCGAAATGATTAAATTAGCGGAACATTTGCTTATACATGTGTATAATAATAATAATAAAGTTTTGCGATAAATATGACTTCTGAAATTTCTGATAACAAAAATCGCATAAACGCGACGAACAATTTCGGAAGAAAGTTTATCTATTTTTTTATTAAATTAAATGTTGGGTTCTTGATCAAGATTATAATTCATTAACACATAAAATTTATTAATAACACAAATAACAATTATTCAAACAATTTTTCTTGAAGAACTTTCGTTTTCTTTTGACCAGACTTCTTATACATAAAAATATGGAATTATAAATACTGATAAGCTATTTATTAAAAACGAGATTTGAAAAATTGAAATTTTTTCATTAATTTTATAGATTAACATTCTATTATTTGATAAAATTTAATTTAAAATCAGTACAAAATCAGCAAAATTTATTTTAACCAAATTAACAAAAAAGAGTTTAACGTTTTATTTATTATCAATATTTCAATTTTTAAAAAAACAGTGCATTTGGGAAACAGTGAATTTGTTTTATATGTATACATTTTTGAAAAACAATTTACAAATTTAAAATACAAAAATATTTAATTTAAGCAATATTTAAATTTATTATTATTTGATTACGATTCATTAATTATAAATTTGTTAATGGCAGTTTCTATGTATATTTTTTTATTAGTTATTTATCGAATTTTGATTGGCAGAATTTCCAACTGACTTTTAAATTTAAAATTATCTTTTTTTATTACATCTCTGACAACAAATAAATGCAAACAATTAAAACAATACAATTAAAATTCAATTATTCAACTTTTTAAAATTTTTTAATTAAAGATATTTTTTAGTTATAATTGTTTAGAAAACTTTTGATTTTAAATATTTCCTTATTTTAGAGATTATTTATAAAAATTAATTATTTCAAAAAATTAAAGAATGAAATTAAATTTTTTTTAACCTCACAAAATATTTATTTGTTGATTAAAAATTTGAAAGCAAAAATGATAGTTAAATAAAAGATTATTGTTAATTGATTCGAGAAGGAATTCTGTTTTGACAAGACGCAGTAGCATTATCTAGGAATATAAATATAACGTTTAGACATCAAAAGAATTATATTAAATACATTAAAATCTCTATTTCTCGTCTAGCTGTAAAAGCATTTAATTATTAATTATAACTATTGATAATTATATTATTAATCAAATCAGGTTAACTCTGAAGATTAAACTTATCGCATTTTATAGTTGCCGAACAGTCATTCCCAGGTCTTGAAAGGAAGAGCTCATAAATTAATTCTTATTCTGAGAAGTTTTTGCATGACCGTAAAATACTCAAGAATGTTGATTTATTATTAGAGCTACATAATTAATTTACTGAAACCTATTGTATAAATTAATGAATAGAAGAAAACTATTTCAAGCATACTGGGTTTAAGTAAAGACTGAAAAGGCTTCCTTCAGATTTCGGCCGAAATATTTAAGTAAATCTCTTCATTCAATTTTCTTTCTTTAAACGACTTTAACCAAGAACTTTATTCATTACATTTCTACACAATATTACAATCTTCTAAACCTCAACTTTTAATATAAATATGATAATATTTAGAGTCATTCAGTCAAAATGAATATTAATATAACCTATTTGCCTAAATTATATTACAATCACGTAATGCGTCCACTGACTCAGAAAGATTTGAAAGGTATTATTTAAATTAAATTTGAGTCTTTTTAATAAGTAAATTTAATAACTTTATCTTTCAAGTTCTCTTTCATAGGAAATAGTTGTCTATGTTGAGTCATTTTCATATCATTGAAGAATCAAAAAGCAGAGAGATTGATAAAAACGGAGGTTGCAATTGTGTCTGTTCAAATATTAGAATGTCAAATATGAAATGAAGCAAAATGCTCATTATAAAAGCTTCATATTTTTTATCAAAGTAAATACATAAATTATCGACATATTTTGGCAATTTATTGCGGTACCTCGTTTACCTCATTGCTGTTGTTGCCTTGTTCAAGGATATCGATAAAGTGTCGAAAGGTCGTCTTCGCAGCTTTTGTTAGTTTAAATTTTACCCCAAACAAGAGAATGTTCAACGTTTGAGAGAAGTGATAATCAGTGGATAAAATGTATGACAAAAATATCTAACTTCAACTACTGAAGCTTTTAAACGGTCAATTATAGGGCACCCGAAAAATTGACTAGAAAAGTAGACCTTATTGACCTAAAAAATTAACCTATAAACTTAAAATTGACCTATCAACAAAGTTTTATTCTTAAACATGACCAATAAATTTTAAATTTACCTAAAAAATTGACCAATAAAACAATATTTAACTTTAAATTAAAAATAGACCATAAAGTACGCAAAAAAACTAAATAATTAGAAAAAATTACCATTAACAATTGGAATGGAAAATTAGATAATTGACCGAACATTTTACCAGTTTAGGAAAAATACATAATTAAATTAAAGATATATTTAATAAAATAATTAAATTAAATAATTAAAAGTAAAATAAAATTAATAACTTGAATAATTAAATAAAAGGAAAGTAAAAGAAGTAAATTAAATAAGTAAAATCATTAAATAAAATTATATAATAAAATAAAAAAACTACATTAAATTAAAATTAATTAAAGAAATTAAATAATCACTTTCATATGGGTTCGTGATGGTATTTCTATTATGACTTGACATGTCATTCTTTTCTATGGTAGCAGGTGTGTCTGTTCTTTCGGTGGTACGCGTGGTTCTTTTGTTGCCCAATGTTTTTATTTCTGTTTAATTTAAATTGATTGGGTGAATAGTAATCACCAGATATTCGAATCGATTGTGTTTGTGTGGGGTGAAACAAATTAAATATGTAAATAAAATAAATATGATTGGAATGTGTGTATGATTATGTTTGTTTGTAAGCATGGGAGTCTGAAAATAAAGAAAATGATTGGTGTACATATGAATGCGTGTGTGTGTTTATGTGAGAAAATATTGATTTTCTCTTTGTCACTATTAAAAAAAGTTATAACAAATAAATGAATTCAAATTTTGTGATTAAATAAAATTATTTTGAAAAAATTTCTTGTTCGGTTTGTCTGAATAAAATAAAATTATTATCGTCATTGGAAAATTCAAACGAATCGAGTGTCTGTAATTCATAAAATTTTCATAATTCATAAGAGTTAATTGAGGCACGTTCTCCGCAACAAAAATCGTTTATAAAACAAAAAAAGTAATTTTTAACATTTTCAACGTCAAAATTGCAATCTTTTGAGAGATTATTTTTAATCTAGAAAAACTTTTCTCAATAGAAGTGCTTGAGCATGGAACTTTCATTAAGAGCGCATACGTGTCAGGAGACATTTATTGATTTAGCTCTTCCCACAACGAAAAAAATATCAAAAACAATCTTTTGATAATGTATTGTTTTATTTCAGCTGGTTCTTATTTCTGTCATGTGAGGTTGAGTGTTGTCATTTAGGAAGATTAAAAACAATTTATTGACCAATATTGAATGTTTTATCACAATTTTTCAACATATACAGTGCGGTTCATAAGTAAGTTCGCACCCCATGAATATTATTGATCTACAACAAAGACACATTAAACATGTATTAAAATAAAGTATTTAATTAATATTTTGTTGGATAACCACGCATTTGTATTATCGACGATAAACGACGGGGCATCACAGTATCATTGATCCTTACCTAAATTATCTACAAAATGAGCAAAGTAATTCATTTAGCCAACTAAAAAGACTATGGTTATTTCAATTTTTGTAAGAGCATCAAATTTTCTATAAAAAGTTTTATAAAAAGGTAGTTAATGGAACAATTGTGTTTCATCAATTTTAATTATGTTTTCTATCAACAGTTCCCCGAAAATCTCCAAGGTCGCCAAGCCGGGCAAACATGAAACTTGAAACTGAACTGTGAGGATTTGGTATGCTCTTAAAAATTTTGAATATTTAAAATAAGCAATATTTAAAATCAAAAGTTCTTGAAAAGAATTATAATTAAAAATACCTCTAATTAATTTTAAAATATCATACTTAAAAATAAATTAATGAAATTTTATTTGCTAAAAATATAATTTTTAATACAGATAATTTTTTAAGTATAAAAGCTTTTTGAAAATTTTGTAATGAAAATGATTATTTGCTAAATAATTAATTTTTAAAAATAGTTGATTTTTTTAAGGAAAATAAAAGCTAGGGAAAGTTATATATTACATTTTTTATTGGAGCAATATATTTCGACGGAATATTCGTCATTATCAGGCGATTCTGGTTGTATTAATTGTATTAACAACGATATAAAAGTTGTATAATTAATTTTTGAATATTTGTATATTTATTATATTAGTAAAAATTAACAATTTTTTGAATAAGAATTGATGCGTAAATTTTTTCAATGTACAGGGGTGGCCATAAGTCGCTTTACCCAGTTTTAATAATAATAAACACGAAATTCTAAATGATACAACTTTTATTTAATCAGTTACCATAATAATTTCAAAACAAAAACTTGAAAACCATTAAATCTTATCTTCAAAGTGTTGTCCTTCAGATTTAATACACAACTGGATTCTTCTCTGAACAGAGTGACAGATTCGTCAGCACAAGTCGTTATCGTTGTTCAAGGCTGCATATTCTGTAGTAATTCTTTCCTTCAACTCGGATATGGTTAGAACATTTTGTGAGTAAACGCTTTCCTTCAGGATACCCCACATTGAATAATCACAATGTGTCAGGTCCGGTGATCGTGGAGGCCATTCATTCTCCTGCCGATCCACATCTCAAAAGTGTTATCCAAAAAGTCGCGTAGATTTCTATCATAATGAGGAGGAGCACCGTCTTACATCCAAACGTCGTTATATGTGTCAAGCTGAGGAAAATGGATACCACATGAATTGAATCAAGCCAACATTGAAAGTCGATTACTGATATTCAATTCATTGCTTACAAGACAACGAAGATGGTCGTTTTTGCATAATATTGAGACTGGAGATGAGAAATGGATTTATTATATTAACTCTAAACGCAAGAAATCGTGGGTTCATCCCGGCGAACCGTCCACGTCAACAGCAAAAAGATACATTCATGGAAGCAAGGGTATGTTGTGCATTTGGTGGGATCAGAAAGGTGTACTGTACTATGAGCTGCTGAATTCGAATGAAACTGTTAATGCAGAACGTTACGAACAACAGTAAATGAAATTTAACGATGCATTGAAGGAAAAACGTCCTATTCCAGCCAACAAACAGCGCACAGTGATTTTTCTCCATGACAATGCTAGGCCGCATGTCGCAAAACAAGTAAAAAACACGTTGGAAGCACTTAAATTGGAAATTCTACCGCATACTGCCTATTCACCAGATTGTGCCCCATCAGATTATCATCTGTTCCGATCAATGCAAAGCGCTCTTCGGGACCAGCATTTCAGAAACCAGGAACATATAAAAAAATGGCTGGAACAATGGATCGCATCAAAAGACCAAAACTTTTTTTTCGATGGAATTCATAATTTGCCTGAAAGATGGTCGAAAGTCATAATTAACGATGGAAAATATTTTGATTAGAATAAAACTTATTATGTCATATAAATAAACTTGTCTGTTCTGCAAAAATATCCAAAAAACTAAGTTATACACCTAATAAATAACAATTACATAAATAAACTAAATAAATTATTAAAAAAATTAACAAAATACTAAGAAAAATTAAATTAAAAGAAAAAACTAATTTGAATGAAATATTTAAAATTTGAAAATTGATGACCTTGAGAGGAAGATTGTTTAATTGAGTCAGTGAAAGTGTTTGTGATTTGTGACAATTTAAAATCAAATTTGTGAAAGTGTATACGTGGCTGTGTTAATTTGAGTTTTTAAAAAAATGTAAAGAAAAAATGTGTTTAAAAATAACTTGGTAGTTTTAAAAAAAATTAATCTGTAAAAATTGTCACAATCAAACCTATGTTCAATAGTGATACAATGCGTTCAGAAAGTCACTGTGCACCTTTCATTGTCTGGTTTATTTTTAGATAATCAGCATTGTAGCAGACTTTTTAAATGCAAATTTCTATGAAATCGAACTATGAAATAGATTCGTGAACAAAAAACATACCTACACACTTTTACCTTGACACTGAGCGTTTTAAATTTTTTAAAAAAAAATATCATTTTGATATTCAATCTAATCATTGACGAAAGTCAATTTATTGCGAAGTTAATTCCAATTGAAAATGGTTTTGTCAA
>MQRK01218377.1:0-10053 GCA_001938485.1 Girardia tigrina
ACTTTTACACATGTGCAACTTAAAAAGCACTGTGCTAGCACATTAGAAATGTGTGGCAAAATGTGCACTATCGATTAGCACTTTCAAAATATTCCTTAGCACATTTGGACACTGTGCAGGGATCGATTGGGCATTCGGCGGCACTGTGGGCATTCGGCGGCACTGTGACCCAGTTTCGCTACCGTTGCTGCCTAGGCTAGGGAACCAAGGAACCAATCAGAAGCGTTTCTAAGGTGATCGCGACCGTTGCTAGGGACCCGGCGGCCAATCGGAAGCGTTGCCAAGGCGATCGCGACCGTTGCCATGGTAACGGCGACCGTTGCTAAGGTGATCGCGACCGTTGCCATGGCAACCGCGATCGTTGCCATGGCAACCGTTACCCCCCCCGGGTGGGGGTTGTGTGTCGAATGCCCATTTTTCCCCTACTACAAATATCATAATGAAGAAACAATAGAAAAAACAGTTCAAACAATTTATGGTATGGAATGGAAAGAAGAGAAGGTTATAAATAATGTTTGCATAGATGAAAGTAAGATAGATTCAACAAAACTAATATCATATATAGAATATTTAGATGCAAATTCTTTATATCCAACAACAATGTTAACTAAATAACCTGTAGGAGATTTTAAAAGAATTTAATAGAAATAGAGGTTATATTTTAGAAGTTGATTTAGAATACCCACAAGAATTATATGATTTGCATAAAGATTATCCATTGGCACCAGAAAATAAAAGTATTACATATAAAATGTTAACACCTTACCAAAAAGAATTAATTGTTAAAGGCTTAGGTTCTAAACCAAGTGTAAATAAATTATTATGTCATTTTTTTTAAAAGAGAAAAATATGTAATACATTATCAAAATTTAGTATTATATACCTCATTGGGACTGAAAATAACAAAAATACATAGAATTATATCATTCAAAGAAAAACAATGGGTTAAATCATTTATAGAATTAAACACTAAATTAAGAACAGAAGCTAAAAATGATTTTGAAAAAGATTTCTTTAAATTAATGTCTAATGCACCCTTTGGTAAATCAATGGAAAATATTAGAAAAAGAAGCAATGTTAAATTAATTACATCAGAAAAACAGTTTAATAAAGTAAAAAACTATATCACCAAAGAATATACTAGGGCAATAAAAGATGCAGATATTATATTGTTGGAAAGTAAAACAAAAAAAATAATATTTGATAAAAAAATTTATACAGGCTTCAGCATATTAGAAAAGTCAAAAGTAATAATGTATAACTTTTATTACAATTATTTGAAAAAAAAGATATGGTGATAAGATGAAACTCCTTGCAACAGATACAGATAGTTTAATGATATATGTCGAAACTGAGGACTTTTATGAAGATATGAAAAAAGATTGTAAAGAAATATATGATACGAGTGATTTTATTAAAACACATCCGGTTGGAATGCCTAATGTGAATAAAAAAGTCCCAGGTATGATGAAAGCAGAATGTAATGGTAGAAGAATATATAATTTTATTGGGTTAAGAAGTAAGATGTAAGTCAAAAAATAATAAATATGTAGCAAAGGGAGTACCTTTTAAGGTGAAAAGACAAGAACTAACATATGAACTATATTATAATACATTAATGCAAGAAGAAAATACATTTCATCGTTTTCAATGTTTTAGATCAGAAAAACATATTATGTTAACTAAATTATGCAATAAAAAAGGTTTATCCCCTTATGATGATAAAAGAGCTTTACTTGATAAATTAACATCAGTTTCATATGGATATCAATCAAGATAAATGACTTAAGATCAATGAGTTAAGATAAAAAAATTAGTTGAAATCTTTCCTCATACTTTTATATATTAAAAAAATATAAATGAATTTATATTTAAAAAATATATCATGAAATCTATTGATTGGAGTAAATATGAAGGTAAAAGTTATGTTCTTCAATATAAGTTCCTATAGTAACTATTATTAATTTAGTTCGAGACCATCCTAGTAGTGATGTTAATGGTGCGATTGATATAAAAAGTATATATATATATATATATAAAAGAGATTTTACAATTCTAACTAAAGAAAATGCTTCACAAATTAGAATTGTTGCTTATCAGATTGAAGATGGAATATTTGCTGACTATGATTCAGTAGGGGAAAATGGGCACTCTCCCTCACCCCCCGGGGAACGGCTGTCACCATGGCAACGGTCGCGATTACCATAGCAACGGTTGCGATTACCCAAAAACACTTCTGATTGGTCGGCAGTTCCCTAGCAACGGTCGGGATCACCCTAGCAAAGTGCTAATTTTAGAATGGAAAATACTGAAAAAGATCCAAAACTTAATCCAAAATTTAATCCAAAAGTTAATCCAAAAGTTAAAGATAATGATTTAAACGATGAATTAAAAAGTTTTGTTCATTATGAAGATGATTTATGTCCCGATATATCTCTTTATGCCCACAACTCATCGAAAAGAGCTATGTCAGACGTGTATTATATTTAAAAAAAAGTATTCTCATAAGGAAAATGTTATGAAAGATACGAAATTATTAGCTTTAAGTTTGAGTCATGTTTATAAATATCACATTTTAAAAAGTGAAACTATTTATGAAGAAGATAATATTGTATATTTAAGAATTTTAAAAAAATTTTATAAACTTCCATATGCTTTATATAGAAAAGATCCTGAATCTAATGTTGGATCTAATGTTGGATTCGGTAAATCTAGACATGAACCTCACAATTCTCAGGAGCCTGGTTATACTAAACGAAAAAACTGTAGAAAAAATGCAAAAGGAACTAATAGAAACAAATATCATCAAGAATATGATAGCGATGAATTTACTGATTGGTTAAAACTAAGTAATCCTTTAGATAATCATGAATATAATCATGAATATGACTACCCGCTTGATATGGCGTATGAAGCGGGTAGGTAGGAACTAGAAGAAAATCTTAAAAGAGTTAGAAATAAATCTAATAATTTAGATAATCCTTTAGATAATCATGAAGATTTATCTTAAGATACTTTTTTATTTTAAAAAAATTTAAACAATCAAAAAAATCTTTAAATAATAAAAATTTAAACAATCATAAAAAATTTAAACAATCAAAAAATTTAAACAATCATAAAAATCTTTAAATCATAAAAATCTTTAAATCATAAAAATCTTTAAATCATAAAAATTTAAACAATCATAAAAATTTAAACAATCAAAAAATCATAAAATTTAAACAATCATATCTTAAAAAATTTTAAAAAAATATATGATTTTTAAAATTTATTTAATATTTTAGGGTAATTCCTCCCATAATCCTTTCAGTATCGCCGTTTTGATAAGTTCATGGAAGACCAAGTTAAAAAGACAAGATCCCATCACATGTCTCTGAGGGACACTTTTTTCGAGGAGAAACTCACAATCCCCGCAGAGGCAATAAAGCTCTCAAAATATGTTTTGTCCTATCGTTTACCAAACTTTTTACCAAATATAATTTAGATATTATTAAGAACACCAATATGGGTTTTCACACATTTATTTTCACACCAATTCGAATTGTTTTTGGGTCATTTCTCAGTCAAGCTTCCATACTTGAACATCTCGTTAAATTAATAAGTTTTTGTTAATGTATTGTCAATAAACAATTATTTGAAGAAATTCTTCTTTTAAAATTTCAGTAAAGATTTTATCTAAATTTTAATTTAATTTAAAAATGATTTGAATTAATCAATTTAAAAATAAGTTAAAAGTTATTTACTTTATTAAAATTTTTGATATTAAAAGTTTAAACGATTTAATATTTTAAAAGTTTTTTAATATCTTAGGTTGTAATTGAAAATTCATGAATATTAATTTAAAATGCAAACTATGCTCGAATAACTATTCATCGCGAACAACCAATTTTCCATCTGGATGAGAGAAACACATTTCCAAATGTTAAACTAAACATATATAAAATTCAGTATATCAAATTTTAAATATTCCTCGCAGATATATTTCTCTATTATTCTGATATACCAATTTCTTATTACCAATTTCTTCCCCAAACTATTCTCCTCAATGTCTCTCAAGCTTGGCTCTCATATTATTGAGACAATTAATAATCCTGGTATTGCATCGGATATGCTTTATGTCAACAAAGATGGTAATTATATTCCATGTGGTGAAATCACTGGATTCATTCCCGATCATTATGAAATTGGCCCTTTACAAAATGCTGAAACAAAAGTTATAACCAATGGTTATGTGAATTATGGAGATACTATCCGTAAAGTTCAATATGATAATATTAAAAAATTCAAAGGATGCTTCTCTCTCAAACATCTATTCGGATTTCTCCAAAACTTTAACCCAATACTCTATAACGTTTTCATCGAATTAACTGCCATTGGCAAAATCGATGATGCGAATATTTTTACGGTGCAGCAGTCACAAAGGTTAGTACAAATTAATAGTCTGGAATTGGTAATGAATTAATTGGAATTGAATCCAGAATCATATGCCCAACTGCTCGAGCGATTAAGCCTTAAAGATCGTCCCATTTATGTGCATTTCCTTCGTCGAATGACTACGGAATATTCCTTTTCGGGACAGAAAATATTTTCATGGAATATTTCCTATCTGGAATATTTACCTCGTTATTTCGTTTTCGGTTTCAAGAAATTGGCATCGGAATACAAGACAAATAATTCTCTCTTCACATTAGACAAAACATGTGAATTCACTGTACAACTGAAATTGAATAACGAATATAATCCATTACAACCAATGGTGAATAATGCCTTGAATAATGATTATTATGACCTTTATAATGCCTATGTTCAAACATGCCGTGGATTCCAGAACAAGGCTCCCTTACTATCACTGAAAGATTGGCAATCACTGTATCCGATTGTATGCTTCGATACGAACGATATTGACAAAACGATGGCCATTAACAATGTCGTTGTGACTGTTGTAATCAATAATGCTGAAGCCTTCCAAGACAAAATATTCTATCTCATTCTGCAAGAGGTTCGTCTGAAAATGAATATTCGTAATTCGCAGATAACGATCGTAGAGGAATTACGTGGGGGATCTGGAAAAAGATAAAGGGGAGCGGCGAAGCCTCGCTAATGTTTGAAGATCTGAATTTGCGAACAAATTTAGATCTTCACAAATGAGTGACAGTTTGAAAATACGAAAATTGATAGATACTCAAACTCCCGGTTTGATTCGTATGAGGAATTCTATCTGAATAGAGAAGTATTGAAAAAGATTAAAAAAAATAGAAGAAAAAGGTGGAATGATCGGTGATAAATACCATTCTGGTGGACTATTGCCATTTGCAGCACTGTTACCATTGATTGTTCAAGGAATTGCCGGTCTTGGTGGACTGGCTGGAGTAGCAACAAGAATAGCCAAAACAGTCAGTAATGCTCGCGAAGCGCAAAAGAATGCAGCTGAAACCAAGAAAATTGAATTGGAAACACAGAAATTATTAAATGCAGCAGCGCCAGCGACAGCATCAAATGCGGCATCCAATGCAACAACTTCAGGTACGGAATTAAAGAAATCGAAATCGAAATCGAAGAAAAAGTTTAAAAAAAGAAAGGGAAATGGCTCAGATACCACCAATAGCGGCGAAGAGGAATACGACGAAGATGAAGACTATGACGAAGGTGAAGATGAAGGAGATGAAGATGGACGATTATGCCGGTAAGGGAATACAAAAATTCTTGCGTTCCCTAATCAACAATTCCACCAAATCTGACAATCTGCCGATTCTCTTAATTTATGTTCTCATGAGAACAAACATGCAGAGTGACTATAAATGGATTTTACTGAAATTACTAAAAGTAAGAAGTCTAATGATACCTACCAGCGTTTTCAAAAATTTTTAATAAGGATGTATGAATGCATTTCTCTTGTATTTCTGAGTGTTATTATATTTGTTTGACAATTACATCTTTGGTAATCTTTATGGAGTCCAATGCAAAACAAACACTTTTCTTTCAAATTCTCGTAACTAGGAAAACGTACACTTATATACAAAAATGTTAATTGCACTAAGTTTTGTTCCTCCAGAGAATGTTGGAGCAACCTTTGATGACTTTAAAGACAGCAGACTAGAATGTCTCGAATATATTTATAATTATTCGGAAGATAGCTATTTAGGTAGGTTGAGATGTAATTGACATGGCCACTCGCTGTTTCTTATCACAATGTGGAATATGCAATGTCACTGCTGACATAGGCGACCGCATGACTTTTACCAGGGGGACGGCAAAATACCGTTGAGAATCCTCTCCCCCTCACTCTACAGGATCCTAAATCGATGATCGAGCACGTGGACGCCCACTTTCTATCGGCGAATTTCACAATTATTTTATGGCAAAATAAATAAAACAATGGAATTAGTGTTTTCATATGGTTTTGATACAGAATAAATGTAAAACTTTTTTTCTTATATTTTGCAAAAATAAAAAAAAATAATTTAAATATTCTTCTTCTTTTTATTAAAATCTTTCAAACTTTCTCCATTACTTCTTAAACGATTGCCGGAGTCGCTGAAAGTCAAAATTGTTTTATCTTAAAACAAAATATTAACTAATCTTTATAAAAATGTTGATAAAGTCTTTTGACCTTTTTCCGATAAGTAATTAATAATTTCTTTATTATTTTGACATATATTTAAATTAATAATTTTATTATACATTTAAGTACAATTTGAGTAAATTTAGACAAATTATTCATTGTCTAAAGAGTGATTGTTCATTACATTATGTTACGTCATTCATTACATCCGATAAATATTTTTCTTCTAATTAAATTATTTGTGTTGCGTAATTGAACCAAAAAAACGCAATTATTAAGAGAAAGGAAATGTTCCTTCACGATCAACGATAAAGTAGCACCAGAAACGACAGCTAAATAATCGTTTAGGTTTTATAACATTTACCTTTCAATAAATTGAAGAAAAATACTATTAAATAATTAATAAGTAATTAATAAGTATGAATAAATGAAATGAGTGAATAAATGAACAACACAACAAGTCATGAACAACAATTAATACTGGTTGAATGAAAGTTATCGAACACTACAACTAATTATAAATGTAACTTTTTTGAAGTGGTTGGGTAAGGACTGATAAGATCGTTAGCTCTATCACAAGGAAATTTTTATTATGAATTTAAGGTGGATAGTCAGGATTCTTCTTTATCGTTTTAGTTTGATGTGAGTATTAATAGATTTTATTTTGGCTAATTCTTTACTTCGCTTTTTTGTTAAAATTCACAATTATAATTTTATAGTGACTGCCCCAGCAACAACGAACACTTGGAACAAGCACGACGCCACTTCAAACATCTGGATACTGCGCCATCACCACAGGACACTTATGAGGTATACGTACCCAAAGACTTACTGAACGCGCAATTCGTTTGGTTAATTTGGGAGCACCCAAACTCACTGCAAAGCCGATACACCAGTCCCTACCGCACGCTTCATTTCGATGCACAAAACAATACTGCAACCATCGATTTCAATGGCACTCACGCCATCGCCAACATTTGCAAATTGAAGCCATGTATACACATTGAAGATAGTCCCTTCGACATGCCGACAGTCCATTCCCATAACCAGAAAGCGTCTGTATCATTCTCACCATGGGTGCGAATGTCCGGCTCCACACATCCGGTACCCATATAATCAAAGCAGCGCTTTCAAACGTCTCCGACTTCTCACGGGGGTGGGCTTATGTAGTGAACATTTCCAACAAAAAATCAAATCACGCTAAAATTTTCACAAATTTAAATATTATTTAAATGTAATTTGAATTTCTTTTATTTTTTGTTGTCGCAAATCTATTTAATAATTACAAAATTAAAATTCCAAGAAGTTTTTTTTCACAAAGATTATTGGGATCAATCGACCCAAGAATTTTTCCACATGAAATTAAATATGTAAATATAAAAAACGAAAACAATTGTTTTTTTTAATTCGAGTGTCACTTTTGTGGTCGGCCGTGATCGACTACCGCATGGTAAAATCCCGATCAGAGCGGCCGACTTCACCCGCACAACCACCAACACGAGGATCGGTGATTTCGGCACCTGGTGGCGGCGATCGTAGTCATTTTCAGCAGATAAAATTGATGCGGTCATCCGTTTAGTCGAATATTTCAATCGGAAATACCTCGCCCTCAAATCTATCATGTGAGTCGCTCTCTTAATCAAAACAATCGAGCTGTCCAATCTTAAATCATCGGGTTTGGTGGCAATTATTCTGTCGAGAATCGAATTCGAATCTGAATCGAACTCATTAATGTGTTTTGATATTTCAATGAAATTATCGTATGTTGAATCTGATAAAATAGTGTCGAGATTCTTATCGATCGATTTCGTCAATATTCTTTTCGATAACCGATTACGTTTCCCGTATATCAAACAAAAACAGGCGGCGACAGAGTTTCCAGTTACGGTCCAAAACATATTAGCGAAAATAACACACATAAGCGATACAATCCAAAATATATTTGTGAAGACAGTAAACAAAGAGTGTAAATCACGAACCGACATTTTTTTATTTAAAAAAAAACAATTATTATTATTCTTATCGATTTTCAATGTACACACTCCAGTTACAGTGAAATGATTCAGGTAAACAAAGGATAATGTTCTATTATAATAAAGCAACGAAGTTATTCTTTATTATAGCTATTAAATAATGTAAAAAAATTGAACATATTAACTCATAAATCATACAAAAGTTTTATGAATTCTTTACAGACATTAAAAGAGAGAGTTCACAAATTCTTTGATGCATTCAAAGTTTATAAGAGAAAATCGAGTCATATAGAAACATCAGAAATTGTAGTTATAAATAAGAAATATAGGATTTTATGTATATATTTAATATTTATAAATATTGATAAAAAATTTGTGTCACTACAGTCACAAATTCAAAACCAATTTAGACATTTTTTAACCGTGAGCTAACTGCAGAAAAATCGTGTAAAATTTATTTTTGTGATCAATAAATTTTGTATCCGATTCTATCTTTTCCTTGTTTGCAAATGGGAACCGCCATTGAAACTCCCATTTAAATAACAATAAAAGCTTTTAATTTTATTGAAGTCTTAAATTATAAATGAAAAGTCTTAAATGATACTGGAAATTCTATAATCGCACAACCCGAAATGATATTCAATCTCAACAACAGTCGAATTCACCAATTTACAAGTACTTCGAAACTGTCAGAAAACTCATTATGACATCTAATCATAACTGTGAGGAAAATTAACTTATATATTACTATTTAAAAACAAATAAACGCTATTTAAAAATATATTTTAGGATAATATATTTCGACGGTTTAACCGTCATCATCAGATCACTGATTATGTTCCTTTTTATTGCTTTTATATAAGAAAATGAATGATTATGCAATCACTTACGTAAGTCTAATCGAAAACTCTTAACAAATTAGTTGAGAGTGCTGTTTGAACATTGATTTTAGGATCACATGATTTTATCAACAATGCCTCACATGACACTCTCTCCCAATAATTTTTAAAATGCTTGCACAAAATCTTAAAATCATTTATGCTCATATTACATTTACAGGAAATAAACGGAAAATTACCATTCCTTGATTTGTTAATTGAAAGGAAAAATGATCATTATGAAACTGAAATATATCGAAAGAAAACTGATACTGGTTTGTACACCTCCATAAACAGTTTTTGTGAGTTTAAATATAAAAGGAATATGATTAAAGGTTTGTTATACCGCTCTTGGTCTCTTTCTTCCACGTTTTCAAAATCTATAAAAAGTATTGATACATTGAGTAAGTTATTGAATAATAACGGTTACTCTAAGTCCATCATAGACAGACTCCCTCGTGAGATTGTAGATAAAATAATCGAAAAAGAAAATATCAAAAATGAAAAAAATTAATAGTTTGAACATTGAAAACTGCTTTACACCCGGGTATACTCTAAGCTTACCTTACTCCGAGGGTTTTAAACACCTCAGGAATTCGATCTTGAAATCAACAAATAACATTTTAAATTTAAAAATTAT
>MQRK01218377.1:10357-23507 GCA_001938485.1 Girardia tigrina
GATCATGTGATCCTAAAATCAATGTTCAAACAGCACTCTCAACTAATTTGTTAAGAGTTTTCGATTAGACTTACGTAAGTGATTGTATAATCATTCATTTTCTTATATAAAAGCAATAATAAAGAACATAATCAGTGATCTGATGATGACGGTTAAACCGTCGAAATATATTATCCTAAAATATATTTTTAAATGGCGTTTATTTGTTTTTAATAAAAAATTGCCATCGCTTTTCAAGTTTATTTGTAATATTACTATTTATATTAAATTATCATATTGATTATATATATTAATTTGTAATATGGATCCAGATTAATTTTATAAACTCCTGATTTGTTTTTTATTGTGTTTTGGCACATATTTGAATAGTAATAAATTTTGCAATATTTTGTCTGATTATTTTTATGATGGAAAATACTTACATGGCGACCACGCTAAGTACCATAAATAACCTGGCGCCTCAAATATATAATGAAGATCTGGAACAGTTCATCACAGATTGTCAGCGATTTTTGAGGTTTCACAAATTAGTGAGACATTACAACCACTGGTGATTAAATCATTTATACACCGTGATTTGCTTGCCACGATTGAAAATGTGGACAGTAAGATTTTTAATTTCGTTGACAGACTCAGGAGAACATTCAAAAGACCAACATCACTGATTCAAGATCTGCAAGAAATAATCAACTACAGAAAAGGCGAAGATTCAGCTATTATATATTGCAATAAAATCGAAAAGATGGTTGACCAAATTTTCAATCATAAATGGACCAAACCAGAATTAATGTCATATTTTTTGCAACATTGTGTGGATGATATAGATGTTCAAAAACAAATATTTATGGAAGAAGCGAAATCCCAAGAAACAATCAAAACAGTAATCGAAAAAATGCACAATATTAAGAAGGAAGTCCAAGCGGGAGAAATCGCAAATATCCATCGACAGAAGACATTCACAAATGTTCTTAAAGAGAGAGCAGCATTCCCAATTCAAACAAATCAACAAAGGAGAGTCTTAGAAACAAGAAATTTCAACAAGTAAACGTCAGTGAGACAAAATTACGATGGAAACAGTCGGAATACAGTGATATGTTATGGGTGCCAAAAAAGTTGTCACGTTCGCCGAGATTGCCCTAACAATATTAAGATTTGTTATGGCTGCAAAGGTGAAGGGCATATAAGAAGAGAATGTCCTTACTTGAAGTGTTCAGTGTGTAGGTTTCAAGGTCATTTGCCATATCAATGTTTCAGAAAAGGTTTTCAAACAAACTAATCGAGCCAAAACAATTGGAACAATAACAGAAGACATCGAATGGTTCAACGATCAGTGGCCGGGCTCGATGACGCAGATGGATCACAAATCGAAGAGTTGAAAACGGATAGATACCCAAATGCGGAGGCTCAATCAGATCAGGAGATGATTGGAGCCATTCATTAGAAAGTAAGATTAATCTGGATCCTTGTAATTATATTAGTAATGTAAATTGTAATGATAATATTTATAATAATTGTAAAAATAATTTTGATAAAAATATTAATATTTATGATAAAAGTATAGATAATTATGTATTTAATAATAGTATTCATAATAATTTTAAAAATAATAAAAATTGCAGAAATAATAGTAATGACAATGGTAACAAAAAGTGTGAGGTGATCAAAGATAACTGTAAGTTTGGCCAAATAATAGTCTATAATAAAGAGAAAGATGTTGGTAAGAAAATTGATAAAAAAATGATTTGTGCTTTTTAGATAAGACAATCTAATTTCAAATGAACCATCAGGGCATATTAGACTATAATGTTTTTAATGGACGACCGAGTATGAAAACGAAGTGTAGAGATATAGAAAAGAATTGTTTATTTGACACGGGGGCCCGAATTAATGTTATAAACTTGAAATTAGTTCAACAATTTAAGATATCGTTAAATAATAATACAACCACTTCAGCAGTATGTGCAAATGGAACGAATATGAAATTGGACGGAGTATGTTATATAGAGTTGAAATGGAGGAATATCAAAACACGACAACTTTTTTATATATCAAAGGAAGTATCTCCTTCGATTATCTTTGGAATTAAACTAATTAAAGCTCTTGGTTTTGATCTCAGGTGTCAAATGAATAAGTTAAATGAAATAAATGTATCAATAGCACATTAAGATATACCGAAGAATGATATGATCTGCACTATTGACCCATATATCAATAAATACAAATACACATCAGCGGATAGATTTCGGAATGCCAAAGAAAAATTACACCTTCGTGATGGTACTAATTTATATAAATGTATAGAAGTATAAAAATATTTTCATGGCTGGGAAATGGGATATCGGTAAAACATCATGGATCAAGCATGAAATTAAAACAACCGGAAATCCAATTACACAGAAGCCGAGGAGACAACCCGTCCATTTGGAACGTCATATTGACGATACTATCATGAATTTGGAACAAAATGGAATCATAGAGAAATGTTCCACACAATGCAATACACAAATGGTGTGTGTATGGAAGCAAGAGAAAAATGAAATTCATTTGTGTTTGGATTTTAGGCTGCTAAATCAAGTTACTGAGAGACCAATATTTCTGATGCCAAATATTGATGAAATGCTGGATTCATTGAACGGCATGAAATGGTTCGGTCGATAGACTTAGGAAACGCTTACTATCAAGTGGAATTAGAAAAGTCTTCGAAATTAAAAACGGCATTCTCAACGAAGACGAGGCAGTACTGTTTTACAAAAATGCAATTTAGCATAGCTGCAGCACCTGCAACTGTCCAACGGTTGATGAATGATGTTCTTAAAGACATGTTATGGAAAGAAGCGTTAGTATATTTGGACGATATTCTGATATTCTCCAAAACTGAAATGGAACATTTAGATAGATTAGAAAAGTTGTTCTCAAAGGTACAAAAAGCAGGTCTACGCATTAACCCAGAGAAATGTAAATTGTTTCAAAATGAACTGCACTTCCTTGGTCATGTGGTGAATAGAGAAGGTATAAAAACAGACCCAAATAAAATAAAAACCATCTGGGAATTCCAACAAACAAAATACGTTAAAAAGATTCGAAGGTTCCTGGGTTTATGCAACTATTATAGGAAATTCATTTCAAATTATTCTAAATTATCAAGACCTTTGGAATCTGGAGCGGAGAATTGCCAATTTTGACCGAACATTTATTTGCCAGTCTCAATATGTAGATAAAAATATATAATTAATTAAATAAATAAAATATAATTAAATAAATTAAATAAAGTTAATTGAAATTAAATTAAATAAAAGAAATGTGTAAATAAATTAAAATTTGATTAGAGGTTTTTTTTATTTGTCGATCTGTTGGTGCCAACTGGTAGGAATAAGCCTTAAATCCTCTGCCAATGTCAAATACAAGTATGTCATCAAGTCTGTCTCTCTAAAGCTCGATATTAATTCATAATCGAACACTAACAGTTACGTTTACTGATCCTACTTTAATCTCACCAATATGTGTAATCTCACCAATACAATTATTAAATTAGAATTCATAGAGCGCCAATTCCCAATTAAATCGAATCAATAGTCCAATCGATAATGTTACAATCACAAACACTCATTAACTCAATCAAATTCAAATCGAACACGAAAAAATCGGACTGTCTATTCGAACTGGAGTGAGTGAAGTTCCTGACAAAGGAGGCACATATTCTCGGATTGATTGTGAATGGTGAGCCTCATTTTTCTTTAATTCTGAATGCTAATGTCTGCCTGGTGAGTGAGTTGTTTGTGTGATTGTGTGGTGTGATTTGATTGAGTGAACTTTTGGATTGCATGTGGGTGTGTGTGTGCATGTTTTTGTTTGATGTGGAATGTGATTGGTTTGAGTATGTGTGTGGTGTGTGATTTTTTTTTGGAAATGAAAATCAGCCACAATTAACAATGTTCTTTCAATTTCAAGTGATTTCAATAAAAAGTTTTCAATTTCAAATTTCTTTTAAATAAAAAAAAGAGTTCTATTAATTCAATTTGAAAATATGTCTTCATCGAGTCAAATGTCAAAATTTTACACTGAACATAATAAAATTTCGAAAGTTATAGTCCATCCTTTGGTTTTATTAAGCGTTGTGGATCATTATAATTGATTAAGTAAAGGCACTGGCAGTAAAAGAGTTGTCGGTGTTCTTTTGGGATATATGCGTAGAGATATCTTAGAAATAACGAACAGTTATGCAGTTCCATTTGAAGAGGATATGGGCGGCAAGAACGTGTGGGTTTTAGATCACGATTACCTCGAAAACATGTTCTCGATGTTCAAGAAAGTCAACGCGAAAGAGAAAATCGTCGGATGGTATCACTCGGGCCCCAAGCTAAAACAAAATGATATTAAAATTAACGAATTATTTCGCCGATATAATTTAAATTCTGTCATGGTTATTGTTGACGTGGAGCCGAAAGAAAGCGATGGGTTACCTACGGAAGCGTACTATGCAATAAAAGTGTTGCGAAAAGCTTCATTAAAATTGAAGGATCGATCTCGAACACAAATGGAGCGCAACATTTTGGTGGCGATTAATCACCCGTTTATTGTGCGGTTGATCTATGATAAAAATGCGTGTCATCAAAATCTCGGTTGGGATATCGCCATATTTGAAATGCGAGAACGAGATGGGATCCCGCTGAATATTTCATTCAATAAAACCATAAACATTTCTTCTCCTCCCAAAATAATGTGGAGACACGGAATCCCAACCAGAATCCTTGTGCAGTGCTTCTAAAGATACTTTATTTTTGGACGGATTTACATTCAACAGCATTTAATAAATTGAGTCTTTGACAAAAGCACCTGTACTAATGTATCCAGATTTCACGAAGACATTTGTTTTGGACACAGATGCGTCGTTCGATACAATTGGAGCTGTTTTATCCCAAGTAAATGACCACGGAGTAGAACAAGTTATTGTTTATGGATCTAAAGCAATGTTGAAACATGAAATAGGATATTGCATAACCAGAAAAGAATTATTGGCAATCGTCCACTTCACACAACATTTCAAACATTTCCTGTATTGGACTCTTTTTAAATTAAGAACAGACCACAAAGCGATTGTTTTTATAATGACGACAAAAAAGCCAATAACACCACAATTTCAGAACTGGATGAACTACTTGAGTAGTTTAGACATTATTTTGGAATACAGAAAAGGTGAATTGCATCAAAATGAGGATGCATTATCGAGGAAAGAATGTATGGTGTGTGCCCAATGTACGACAAAACATGAAGAAGCTAAAATAAGTAAGCAACAAACTCGAATGTTGGTATTAGATGAAGAAGAACTGCATATCCCGTGGCAACAAAACAATGATGAATTTCATGGAATTATGAGCGGGATAAAAGAAGGATTAATACAAGATTTTGCATTTAAAGACGGATGTATTAGAACAGTTGACGATAAAATTTGGATTCTGAAAAGCTCTAGAAATGACTGCATTACATTTTCCTATAAATTATTGTGTCATGCGGGAGTCAAGAAAATATATGCCTTCTTGATGAATGAATACGCTATGGAGGACCTTACAAAACAAGTTGAACAAATAGTAAGATGTTGTATAGGTTGTCAATTAACAAAAACATACACAAAAGTAACAAAAGAAGAAACGATCAATCTAATATCAAAACAACCCTTTGATGATATATATGTAGACTTCTGTGGTCCAATGCCAGTAATAAATGGAAAGAAATACATTTTGGGAATCATAGACAGATTCAGTCGATATATAAGCTTGACAGCTGTTAATACTCAAGATGATACAACTACAATCCAAACGATTATGAGTCAGTGGATATTAAAATTTGGAGCTCCGGCATGTATTCATGTAGATCGAGGAAAAGTTTTTTGAATCAAGATCTTTCACAGATTTTACCAAATCAATGTTAATAAAATTCCAATTTTCAAGCCCATATCATCACAGCGCTAAAGGATTTATAGAATGTCAGTTCCTTACTATTAGAGATGCTCTAAATGCAACATTGAAAGATAACGGTAGAAAAAATTGGGTTGATATCTTACCGAAAATTGAATTTAGTATTAATGTTTCAAAGCAGAGTACAATAAAATTTAGCACATCAGAAATTGTTTTCGGAAAACGGATAATATTGGTTGGATCGCGCCGTTATGATCTTGACAATAAAAAAATTATTGAAGAAGTACAACAAATGAAAAACAAAAAACATCAAACATATGTACAGAAACGATGTTTTAAACAAGGGGATTTGGTATTGTTGAAAGTTGAAAATAGATTAAAAGGAACAGATCGATATGAAGGGCCATATCGGATTATTCGGAATATACACAACCGGAGTATAGAAATAGAAAATAAAACAGGCAGATTGATAAGTCGAAATAAAGAGTGGCTAAAACCTTCTTAAGAAGGGGGATGTGAGGAAAATTAACTTATATATTACTATTTATATTAAATTATCATATTGAACATATATATTAAATTGTAATTTGGATCAAGATTAATTTTATAAACTCCTGATTTGTTTTTTTATTGTGTTTTTACACAAATTTGAATAGTAATAAATTTTGCAATATTTTATCTGATTATTTTTATGATGGAAACTTACTTACAATAACAAAGTCCAAAAATATCTTTAAAATTTTTTTCTAAACGAACACATTAAGTAATTTATTTGTTTGAAAACGTTTATATCCGCATTTCAAGTATGAGATAGTCTTTTTCAAAAATGAGATCGCCATTAAATGTAATTATATTGTTATTCTTTCATTTAGGAAGTTTAGATCTCGATAAAATAAAAATTAATAAATTAATTTAAAAAATGACCATGTTTTATTAAGTGTAATAAATTCTATTATTAAAGTTAGAAATCGTTTTGGGAGATTTGAATTGGAAAGAAGCAGTCGTACATTTGGATTATATTTTGATTTTTGAAAAAGATAAGAAAGAACATATTCAAAGAGTAAATAACGTATTTTAGAAAATCAAAGAATCAGGTGTGAAAATACATCCGGAGAAGTGTCAATTTTTAGTGAAAAAGACTAAATTTTTAAAATATATCATAATTAAAGATGGTATTGAAACTGATAAAACAAAGATTGATGCGTTAACCAAGTTTCAAAGCCCATTGGAGCGGAGAATTGCCAATTTGACCGAACATTTTTGCCAGAAATTCATAAATAAAAACATATTTAAATTAATAAATTAAAATAATTAAATAAATCTTTAATTGAATTAAATAAATAATTAACGAAAAGAAAAAATATATATATATATATATATATATAATAAATAAAGATAAGAATCTGATCATTTCTTAAATAAAAACCTTTCGTAAAAATGATAATCTCTCTAAAGACCAAAGGCAAGTTTCATTAAATTCCGTTGCATATTCAAATGTTCATCGATTCGATACGTTGTGTTTAATTAATTCGTTTCAAGAATTATTATTTGGAAATGCAGTCGATTGGGTTTATGTATGTGTTTAAATGGATTCGTGGAGTTCTGTTTGTGTAAAAATATATAATCACAATACAATGTAAAATGTGATTAGAAATGGTGAGCCTCATTTTCTATTTTATTATGAATGAATGATTGCAAGTAAGTTGGTGTGTTTGTAATGTAATGTCTGCATGCATGTATGATAATATGTGATATGTATGACTGTGTTATGTGTATGATATGTGAATTGCAATTGGATAAAATGCGTGTGTGTTTGTTATGTCTGTGTGTTTATAATTTTTTTTGAAAAATGTACGTGACTTTGTCACAATTCCAATTTTTAAATACAAAAGAGTTGTATTTCGAATTTTTGAGAAAAATGTTAATTTCTTTTTTTTTAAATAATTTTAATCGAACGAACGCGAAGAATAAATTGATAAATGAAATGGCCGATAGAGAAACGAAAGTTTATAGAGCTAAATTAGCCGAACAGGCTGAAAGATATGATAAAATGGTTGATGCGATGAGAGATGCCGCTAAAATGACCGGCGAATTGAACATGGAAGAGCGTAACTTATTATCCGTAGCATATAAAAACGTAATCGGAAGTCGGAGAGCATCGTGGAGTATAATGAGTAACGTCGAACAAAAAGATCCTTCTCGACTTCCATTGATTAAAGCCTACCGAAGTCAAATTGAAAGAGAATTGAAAGAAGTCTGCGCTGATATAATAGCCTTACTCGATGAGTTCTTGTTGGATGCTTCAATGGCGGTGAAGCTAAAGTGTTCTTAAAAATGAAAGGCGATTATTACCGTTTTCTGTCCACCTCTCTTCCTAAAAAATCGTGGAGACACGGCTTCCTGTCCACCCATCATGCATTAAACATTTCAAGAGCCTTTTGGGCTTGACAAAGTACTACAGGAAATTTATAAAGGATTACGCAAGTTATGCAAAATTATCGGAAGGTTTATGTGGTAAAAATAAAGATAAGGAACTGATTTGAACTAAAGAATGTGATGAAGTTTTTCAAAACCTAAAAGACAGAATGATTAAAATTCCAATTTTGGCATATCCTGATTTTGCCAAAGACTTCATACTTGATACAGAAGGAAGTTTTGATACGATAGGGACAGTGTTATCCCAGAAAGATGAATGTGGAAGAGAAAGGGTGATGAAAGGTAAAATGAATAAACATGAACTAGGCTATTGCATTACACGGAAATAACTTTTTTCCTCTATCTACGTGGATTTCTTTTGGTGGTCCGAATTTCCATATCCATCTGTCATATAACAATTTTCTAACTGTTTTTTCATCTTGACTAGCTGCTGCATTCAGGCTAATATATCTACTAAACTGGTCAATTATTGCAAATATATATTGACATCCATTTATATTTCTTTTGAATTGTCCACAAAAATCAATGTAAATTTTCTGGAAAGGTTCATCCGCTAATTGTTTTATATGCTTTGCTTTCGTTTTGGTTGTTAATGTCTTCCTTTTCTGACAATTTATGCAACTTCGAACGATATATTTTATAAATTCTCTCATATTTTCCATGTCGAAATCATCTCGGAGGTAGTTATAGACCTTTTTACAATCTGCATGACACAACCATTTCTGCGTTTATTCAATAAAATCTGCTCGTTCTGGCCGAAAAGATGAATTGTGATTTTGCAACAATTTCACGCTATCTTCAGTCGATGGGTTTCACTCAAAAGCTTGGAGCTTGGGTCCCGCAAAAACTCACCCAAAAACAGAAGGAAAAGCGGCTTTCCATTGCTGCCCAAAATCTCGCTCGACACCAAGGAATCCATGGCCATAAGCAACGTTTATTTTACAGAATCGTCACTGGAGACAAGAAATGGTGTCTCTATGTGAATATGAAGCAAAGGAAAGAGTGGGTGAGTCCTGGAGAGAAGCCTAAGCCCAGGATCAAGAAAGACCTGCACCCGATGAAGACAATGATTTGCGTATAGTGGGATTGAGAAGGTCTAATCCACTGGGAAATGCTTCGAAAGAACATAAGTAGAAAATAATCTCTATAAAGCCCAATTGCATCGAGTCAATGAGGCAATTCAACAAAAAAGACCGGATCGGCAAGGCCAGGTGATCCTCCTTCATGACAATGCTCGACCACACACCGCAAAAACTGTCAAGATGGCACTCCAAGAGCTCGGTTTGAAGGTCCTTCAACATCCTCCCTATTACCCAGACCTCACCTCGACGGATTACCATCTCTTCCGCTGCCTTTTAAATGAAACGAGGGGTCTTAGCTTCGAAAATCAGGAACATCTTGAGAATTGACTCAACAACTTCTTCGAGACTCGACCTAAGGATTTCTGGCGAAATGGAATAAATAAACTAGTGAAAAGATTGGAAGAAGTAGTGAACAATAAAGGACAGTACATAATTGATTGAAGTGTTATTATTTCTGCTGTTAAAATATTATGATTTCATTAAATATATAATTAACTGAGTCATTATTTTGGTTGTTAAAATTATTTGATTTCTTTGAAAATAAATGTTTAAAAAACGGCGGAACTTATGCAACAACCCAATATATAACCGCCATAATAAAATTTTGATCATAACGAATATATTTTGACGATAGAAAATTTTCGGGCTTTTTTCTTTTCGATTTTATAAATAATGATAATAATTGAATTTTGAAATGTAATAATTTAAATATTTGAATCCCGAACAGTATAACATTTATCTATGTTCTTTATTTATATATATATATTAAATTTAACAATAAAGCAAGTAGTTTAATTAAAATATGACAGAATGAATAAGGCAGATCTAATTAAAGAAGGGAGATACATCAAAGGAAAAACCAAAAAGAAATGAACATAACTCAAAATCTATAAATTGTTGATCAAACGTATCACGGAGCTATCGCATATCTAGACCAGTTCCTTCCGGTTGTGTCCCACGATTTAGGTAAGGAACTGTCGATATATTTGACCATGATACACTCGTTCTGAATAGAATCAAAGTAAAAAGATTTGTAGTAAAACTTTTCGAGACTTCTGTAAATAAATAAATAAATAAATAGCATTAGCACTAAATCATACAGAGATGCACATTCAACGTGTCTATCGGCAAAGGCGCTGTTTATCTTCACTGAATCGTAACATCCTTCTTCATCATCATTATTGAATATTGGTGCCAAAGCTTTTACAATTTTTTTATATGATGCATTGAAACTTGTGTCAGCTACACAAATAAATGGTCTTTTTCCGATACATGAAATGTCAGTTAGTCTTAATGATAACACCGTAACACAGTCTTGCCCACTCCCAGCGTTATCAGGTTGATCATTAAACCAATAGCTCACATTTTGTATTTGTGATCCATCCGAAAATATCCAGCCAGTTTTATTCTGATATCTCTCATTCAATAAATCGGCCATTCCTATTCGATAAGACGTGTTATTTTGTAAAATATTGCAATTGAAAATTGATGGGAGATCTTTCTCAATAGCTAATCGGGCCCCCATCCCAATGCAAAAGGCATTCGAGTCGCAAAAAGTTAAAGCTTTAGGAAAAACATAAATACAAATATTTCCACAAGCTTGAAATGATGTCGGACAAGCAGGAGCGATTGATGGATAAAAATATAAACTTAATAGAACTAATGCAAATATTAGTTCCATTAATGATGATGGAAATTATAATTTATGGGTAAAGGAATCGTTATTTTATTTTTACAATGACCAATGACATTATGTGCAATGGGAATATATCTTTTATAATTAAATATTTACTTACACAGATAGCATAGAAGTTTTACATTTTCCGTATGCGTCGCTATCACAATGTTTCTTGTAATAAACAATGAATCTAGTAAATAAAATGTCCAAGGGATTAATATATTCACAAGGAGCAGTTCTTTTCTTTTTATCATATTCGAACATTCTCGTTTGAATGTCTTCAATGTCTTCAGATTTCTTGACACCTCTAACAGCTATTTCTTTCTGTACGTTCTCGTCATCTATCAGATTAGCGTAGACCAAATTTGATAGTTCCTTTTTACCCAACTTTTTCTCAATTAACTTTTCAATGATTTCATCAGCCTTTCTAAATATTACTGTTGGGTCGCTAGATCCAATTCTCATTTCTACCAGTTCCTTCATTAGATCCAGGATAGATTTTTCCTTTGAAAATGCGGATATTAGTTTATCTTCACATGTTTCACCTGCCGCTGCTTCATATTTTATTATGGCATCCGGAGTCATATATTGTGTTGCTAATGAGATTTTCCTCTCCTCTGAAAATCCCATTATCTTCGCATACCTGTTAAAGCTCGTTATGAATGCCTCAACTTTTGTTATTGATCCATCAAAAATCTCCGGACCTCTGATGTTCGGAATCACGTGGTCGTGTGTCGCCATATTAAGAACACCAACATGGGTTTTCGGACTTTTATTTTCAATACAATCAGAATTGTCTTTTGGATAACTCTCAGCAAAACTCTCGTAATTCGACATCGTTCCAAATTGATAATTTTTTGTTAATGTTTGTTAATAAATAATTATTGGAACAAATTTTTCATTATTTTCAGATTTTATTTTTAAAGTTCAAATTTTGTAATTTTAGTATTAATTTTATTTAAAAATTATTTTATGGAAAGAAAGAACATTTATTTAATTCAAAACTTAGTTAAAACGATTTATTTTATTTAAATTTTAATATGAAAATTTGAAAATATGTTGAGGGTTATGTGTGAAGCATTGTTGATCAAATCTTGTGATCCTAAAATCAATGTGCAAACACCATCCTCTTCAACTTTATAGAAAGTATTTTCATGATTTAAATGACATGATGATTACATAAACAATTGCTTTGATATATAAACGCGAGTATATCATTGTTAATTCAGTCTGATGATGACGGTTGATCCGTCGAAATTAATCACAATATATTTTGACGAAAAAGTTTTGACTTTTAAAAATTCATTATCGTCATTTTTTAAATATTTATAAAAATTTGAAAAGATTTAATATTTTTAATGTTTTTAAATATCTTATGCTGTACTATAAAATGTAAATTATACTCGAATAATTATCTATCGTGAACATCTAAAATATCAATTTTCCATCTAGGTGGGAGAAACACATTTCCAAATACTAAACTCAACATACAAAATTCAACAAACCAATTTCAACATACTAAATTTAAAATATTCCTCACATATATAATATTGATATATACTATAAAATGTTAACTGTGCTATTCGTTGACATGATGAATGCAAATCTTTGCATGATGAGTTCATAACAAATGCATGTTGTTATGTTTGTTGTCTAGAAAGCCTATGTATTTTAATGTATTCCATAGGTTTTTATATATAATATTAAGGTTATGTCAAATGGTTACTGTAACCAAGGTGCTTTGATAGTTGATGTCTAGGCTCAGGTACTTAGCTCATTATGTAGACGTTAGGTATAATGTCTATGCACGCTTTAAGTATAATAGGAGTTTTATACATGTCGTTTTTACATATAATATAAAATGCTATGTATCTTAGTTACGGTAAGCATGGTGCTTGTGACTGTTAATGAGGTGCATTAGGCAATTCATGAGGTATTGTTTGATGGTAAACAAGTAGTGTAAAAATGGGCATTCTCCCTCACTACCCCCCCCCCTGCTGGTAACCATAGCAACGATATGGGTTATCGTGGTTACCATGACA
>MQRK01218381.1:422-12802 GCA_001938485.1 Girardia tigrina
TACTGAGCGTGGCAACAATATCTGTATTGTCAAATGGCACGACAATAGCTCTGTTGGTATAGCATCTAATTTTGAAGGTCCATTACCAGAATCCACATGCACACGATGGTCTGCAAAAGAGAAGAAAAGAATTACGGT
The DNA here is from genome assembly GCA_001938485.1 of Girardia tigrina. Lineage (NCBI taxonomy): Eukaryota > Metazoa > Platyhelminthes > Tricladida > Dugesiidae > Girardia > Girardia tigrina. The sequence continues at coordinate 561 of MQRK01218381.1, forward strand.
GAGTTACATATAAAAAATATATATATGGAAAACATTACTTAAAGTTTTTGTTTTTCTTGACACGCAGATTCCACAACCCTTTATGTTTGGCACGTACAATAAACACATGGGCGGTGTAGACGTCATGGATAAATTGTTAGCATCCTACAGGCCATCCATTCAATAAAAAAATGGTACTTTCCGTTTCTGACTCATTTTCTGAACGTCTGTGTTACAAATGCATGGATTTTGCATCGAAAAGCAGTTGAACATCCTATGACTCACTTACAATTTCGCCGAGATGTCGCGAATGCATTAATGAACGCAAATACTGATAATTTTTATGTACGTCGCGAAAATCCTGGTCATTAACCTGTTGTTGTGCCTGTTCGTCGATTTCAAGGTTGGAATCATTTTCCGGCGTCCATCGACCGTCAACTGCGCTGTGCAGAATGCCACCAGAAGGCGAAATTTAAGTGCATTAAGTGTTCTGTAACTCTTCATCCTATTTGCTTTCATGCATACCACACTCGCCCACAATAGCTTAGTGATGCGTGTTTTTTATATTATTGCTGTGTATTAAAAAGTTTAGTACTCTAATAATACGGCTGTCCTATAAAAATGACACCTATTTTTCTCTCTCGGTATTGATTGGGTCGCCGATTTAACCACATAATTTTCTTAGTTAGAGCATATATAGATTGTTTTAAAAGTTTTAACACGAAAGGCAAAGGTTTAATGGGGTCCGCATGTAAACGGTTAATATTTCACATTATGAACTACACCACGGAGAAAATCTAAAATTTGTATGTCAGTCATTTCATCATCTGAAGTCTGTATAACTATTTTTAGTCTCTCTGCACACTCAACATATTTCTTTTTCTTGCTGGTTGCTGTCCACTAACAAATTTTTCACTTTTTAGTTCGTTTAGTGACTGTTCGTTTTTTTATTGCAGTCATAAATTTCCAATATATTTGTATAATTACCGGATACTTGGTAAAGAAAGCCAAAACACGTCCATGGCAGTTCCAAATCTTGATCTCGAAGGTGGGAGACTGTTATCCTTATCGTAATTTTAGAGAAATTTATTTTAATCGACTTTAATTTTAGACAAATTTCTTGTAATGTTAATTTATTTGTTACTTTAATGTTACCAATTTGTTTTGGACCAATTGACCTAAAGCCGAAAAACCTCCTCAGTATGATATGTAAAAATAAATATGTATGTATTTATATTGTTGATTGTTACAAAATGGTTGTTTAAATAACATAAGTTGTAAAAGCGGAATTTCCGCACAAAAAAAATGATTGAAAAGCGGCTTTTAAATTTATGTGTATTAAGAACACCAACATGGATTTTCGAACTTTTATTTTCAATACAATTTGAATTTTCCTTTGGACAACTCTCAGTCAAGCTATCGTAATTCGACATCGTTATAAATTGATAAATTTTAGTTAATGTTTTTAATAAACAATTATTCGAACAACTTTTTATTATTTTCAGATTTTATTTTTAAAGTTCTAATTTTGTAATTTTAGTAATAATTTTATCTACATATTAATTTTCATTTTAAAAATGATTTTATTTAAAGAAAGAACATTTATTTAATTTAAAACTTAGTTAACAGTTATTTACTTTATTTAAATTTTTAATATTAAAATTTGAAACGATTTAAAATTTTTAAAGTTTTTTAAATACCTTATGCTGTACTTTAAAATGCAAATTATACTCGAATAATTATTCATCGTAAACATCTAAAATATCAATTTTCCATTTGGTTGGGAGAAACACATTTCCAAATACTAAACTCAACATACAAAATGCAACATACAAATTTCAACATACCAAATTTAAAATATTCCTCACAATATGATTTGAAGGCTTTTGTTGATAAAAATCAATACAATGACGAGAAATTTGGCATCAGAGGTGTAAAAGTATTGACAGAAAATGGTTGGAACAGATTATAAACGCCACTCTGTCTCGAAATGCATCCGGTGAAATTGCGTTTGTGTTCAGTGAGCACAAGTGAGTCTTATTGTGGCGCTGGCTGTGGATCTGGCTGGCTGAGGCTCAACAGGATCTTGGCGTACCAACAATCACCCACGTTCAAATCAAAGAAATGATAGTCAATTTCAACAAAATTGATTTCGAGCGTGCCGAAGAGACGGAACTGAAGAAAACGAAAGAGAAACGGCCCTCGTAAGGGTCAAAATTCCTAATTGTTTAAAAAACATTAAACAATCTATGTTACTTAAGTGTCATTTATGAGAATCTTTATACTGAAAAATATAGTAAAATTATTTAATTATTTACTTGATTTTTTTCAATGTTTAATAATTCTTGTTTTCATCTTACAATGAGTTTTAAATTAAACTATTTGAAAAGAAGTTATCAAGAATAATATCGCATTGCTGAGGAGGAAACTCAACTCTTGATACATCATTTGATATAATTCTTTGATGATTAAAAACCCGACTTGGAAATAAATAAAATATTATTTAAATAAGTATTTTTCAATGAAAATTAGTTTCGGCATTGAAATTTCAAGCGTCCCCATTTAGATAAATTGAGGTTGATCTTTCCGTGACTGATTTGTTGATTAAATACCAAACAATTTGCGTTCAATATATTCTTCTTTGAAAATTTATTACAATAATCTTTGATAAACCAAGATAACATCTAAATGTGAATTGCAAATTTATGGTTGAATGTCAGTTGAGATGAAATGAGAATGAATAGAACGGGAAACTATGTTTCAAGGACATGCCGAGAGAGGCAATTCGGAGCAAAAGAAAACGTGACTTTTATTCTTATCATTGAGCCTACTGCTAATTTGACTAAATTTGCAGTTCTTTTATGTTAGTTATACGATGGGAGGGAAACATATTTTAACTTATAAGGAAAATTTTCTGAAATTATTATGTTTGATAAATCTGTTTCATTTTTTTCTGTCCTAAAATGTTATTTTTTTGAGAGAAATTTAATTTATAAAGTTAAAAAAATGATATTTTAAAAGTTTCACCTGCCCGATAAATTATCTGCGTTGATGTCGCTTATATGGTCAGGTGGTCAATGCATATGTGATGCGGTCAATAAGTCTTTTAGACTCGATAAAAATGGTAACGAAATGAAACTATAATTACAAATTTACAATGTAACAGAGTTTCTTTTCTCAACATATGATTCTTGTTGCTCTCCATATTTTCGTCAATGACATATAAGATTATAAGATGCATTTTCAAAGAAATCTAGGGACTTGACTCCCTTTTAAAATTCTGTTGCAGTAGTTAAATGGTAACACAGAATGGTAGAAAAGTAAAAATCAATGGGAATTCCATGTGGAATGTATTGTAAATACTGAAATAATTCGGAGCCACATTCTTCCACTTTTGCTGTTGTAAGGCAGTACGTGTGAATGGAAGTGTTTTCATGGAGGAGCCAAAGAAAATCTCTTTCTTTAGCATTGTCAACATTGATTCAGGCATGTGTGAGGTTCAACAACGGAGTTTGTATTATGCGAATTCATGAGATTGTGACCATTCAACAGAATCCCATTTTCTTTCTGGGACACAAAGTTATCCAGAAGATTTTCAGCATGTTGCTCAAGCAGTTGAAAATTGACAGTCCCTAAGATAGTCACCCATTTCATTAGTCAAAAATTTGGTTAAAAATCACTAATGTATACGACAAGAATGATTTTTTTCTGTGATATTTCTAACTGAGCATGCATTGCGGGTTTGACATAGTCTACAATATGCTATCTTTTTATTGTAAAATAATCATCTTAGAATCTCATTAGGTTAGTCTACAGACTTATTGACCGCACCATAACAAATGCCTAACGTGCACATGTTTTAATATGATCAGATGAATCATTACATGTCTAAAAAAAGTTTTTTTAATAATTAAAAATATACAGTACAAATACCGATTTCTCTATTTCAAATATTAGGAATAAATAAATATAAGAATGAGAATAAATAAATAAATAAAACAGAATAAAAAAGAATAAATAAAGAGTTAAAAGAATTTAAAAATAAATAAATAAAAGAATAAACAAATTTCGACGGTATAACTCTGCATCTAAATGACTTTACAATGTAACTTTAAGGAAAAATCGTATAAAAAATATTTTTTGCAAAAATTAAAGCTTTTGAAGAAAGAATACAAATATGGATCCAAACTCTTTTATCAAAAAACATGTCACAATTTGTTTTTCTTTCTTAATCTATACATTTATTTTGGTCCTTAAAGGGTTGTTATTATATTCATTTTGTTAATAAAGAGAGGGCTTGTGTTAATAATCTAGTCACTAGATTTTAGTGGTCATATTGCAATGCCTTTCGTATATGCAAACCACAAAAAATTTACAAAATTTAAGAATAAAAAAATAATAAATAAATAAAATTAAAACTAATAAAATAAAAAAATTTAAAAAATAATATTAATAAATGAATAAATGAATAAAACAAATAAAGAATAATAAAATAAATTAAATACTAAAATAAGTAAATAAATTCAACGATTAAATAATTAATAAATAGAACAAAATGGTCTTCTAATTTCTTTTATTATCTGAACAATAAAAGTTTTTTTGACAACTTTTTATCATCAAATTCGAAAATTCTGAGATTTTTTTAAATAAGCTAACAAGTAACGCAATCATTACTTTAAATCAGTGGAGGATTGTTGTGGAATCACAAGAGCTCTCACAAATTTATTGTTAAATTATTCTAAAAATCATCGGTATTTCGAAATATTAAATTGTATGATTCCCAATGTACACATGGAAAATTAGCATTTGATAAAAAAAACCACAGGCCTCAATAGAATTTCGATAGTCCTTCCTTTTTCTTATCTCAGCCGGTGATAATCTAATAGAGATAAATCGTATTAATACCAAGAGTTAAAAATGCTCTCTATTTTAAAATGTTATGTTTTGTACGGTGTTAGTTGTTAACTGATTACTGCTTCATTTACTCGTGATAAAAATAGCAAAGTAATAAAAGTAAATACATTTAATAATCAATAAATATTAGCTAAGAATACATAATATTCACTTTTATATGTATCCATTTTCAGACACTGTAAACTTTGTACTGTCAATTTGTCAAAGGATCTAATGAAGAAAGTATATTTTTAAGCTAATAAGGCATAAAAATCATTTGAACGTTATTAGTACCATTAAAATGCACATCACGAATGTAGTTTCCCATGTGGTTAGATAAATAGTAGTCTGCAGGTGCAAGATTAGTGTTTTCAGACGGATGATGAAGAGATATGAAGCGACAATGTTGGATAACTGGAATGACAATATTAAAGGCATTCATGATAGCATTGTTAAAAAGTAACTGATTTGGTGAGTTTATTTCTTTTCTTCTATTATCCGACATTCTTTAACCATTTTTGCATAAATTGGATCTGCAATAGAAGATCTCAGAGACATGTAATCGATATTGATAATTACTGTTCAATTCCAGAACACAAATAACATCAAATTACCAGTCTTTCACCAATCACTTGAATCAAGCTTGTCTACTGCTAAATAAAGAATCAGGGGAGTCCTATTGAGTACTAATGTTCAAAATGAACTGATCACTATAAGGATTTAAAATTTCTAAATTGGCACATGTGCATTTCACTGGTAATTTTTTATTTCTAGAGTAAAACATTTTAGCAGAAAATGAGAGCTCAACTTCCGATAACCAAAGTTGAAAGTGTATTTGAGGCATGAGCCAACATAAATACAAAGCTATTCACCAAACTTTGAAGTTTTAATATACCAGTGTTGTAAAATTAATGGCATTAACTTTGAAAATTTTTCCTTTGAAAATATAAGATATAAGGAATATTAATTTTATCCATACCAATAATCTGATGATATATTATGAGTTTCAAGATCTTTTAATTACCATACCTTTTCTTTCATGTAACTTATTAGGAGTTAGTTAAAATTTTCAATTTTGCTAAATAAATTATATTTTTTTTGAATTTAAAATTTTAACAAAAATTAAATTAAATTATATATATACATGTATATATAACAGAGTTTAAAATCTAAAAAAGCTTACATTAAATAAACTCGATATATTTTCATAGGTAAATAATTATTGTAAGTTTTTAAAAAAATAATAAACGGGATAAAATTTATAATAAAATGCTACTACGAAATTATTTTTAAAGAAATTGAAATTAATTTAAATAGTTTTACAAAATAATTAGAGTTTAAAGTAAATGAAATTTAATAACTTTATTTGCAATTAGAATATATTTTATAAATAAATTTTAAAAAATAATATCAAGTTTGATTAAATAAAAGTTTTAAAAAAATGTTATAGAATATAATAAATTAAATTGATAAAAAAATTATGATAATTGAAACGAAATTAATTAAGGATTTAGCGAAATGAAATATTTAGTTAACGAAAATTTGTTTGAAAATCTATGTTTGTTATATTAATAAATTTTGTGTTGAATATCAATTGCGAACTTCCTCATAATGACAATGACATAAACGCTACTAACATAACTGAAGGCCCAAATGTCATTCATTAATGATAAATATAATGATCCATATTCAGAGAGACTTCAAAATGATATCGGATTATTCCTTAATTGAATTTCTTAATTAACAAAAAGGTAGAAAAGAAAGAAAAGAAAAATGATACATTTTTGATCTATTACTAATTACTGACTAATTTTTGTCTGAAATTTTAATAATTTTTATTGATTAATTGAAGCAATTATAGTGAAACGGAATAATTGACTCCGTTGATCATAACCATCGGACACAGTCGATTTAATCGAGACGAATTCGTTAGTCGTAATTGTACATGGGAAAGGCTTGCTCGTAGGGAAAAACGAAAAATAATTTCATTAATAATTATTTGACAACTTGATTTTGTCTACAGGAAATCATTGTACATATTCTAAGGAAATCGTAAGAGAATTCTGTTATTTAATTTTTGTAAGCCTAAATATAAAAAAATAATTTTTTAAAATTAACTTAACTTTTTTTAATTACTTTAATTTACTAAATATTTCTTCACATCTCATATTCATACCAATGAATTTTACACGAATTTAGAACTAACACAAGAAAAATTTAAAAATACTTTTAAAAACTACGCTTATATTGTTGTTGATTCTGGAGTGGAATACCACGAAGATCGATTAAATATTTTTTGATTAAAAATCCTGTAAGTTTTTAGGCCCGATTCAAAGATTTTCTACCTTATAGTTCGGCACTGATTACTGATTCAAATAACCCGATTTTGCGAGCTGTTTGCTAATCTGAAAATCCCAAAAGTTGTTGTTAGAATACAAAAGATCTGCACTAAAATATATTTAAATAAACTAAATCACAAACACACATACATCAGTTATATGCGTAATAAATGGAGAGTCAAAGGTTAACTCTGCTCTCGACCCGGTAATAGTTATATAATACAAATTTAGAATTATTCTAAATTTGGTGATTGCATAATATTTTATTTAATTAATTTAAATTTATATCTATAATATCTCACAGTTGTTTTTTCAAAAGGAAAGATTATTGGTGTTCAGAGCAATGACATTATTGACACATTTTTTTCACAAAAATTTGAGTTATCTTCGTGACAACACTCAGAAGATCGTTCGTTATTAGTGATCTTTCTGGATTTTTAATAATGATTTTTCTAATAAATTCCTTCATTTTTTAATAACAATTACTGAAATGGAAATTAATTATAACTCAATAATTAACTTATCTATACTATATTTAAATATATTTATTTATAATTGAATCAGAATTTTATATTGAAAAACTCTTGAAAATACGAGGGCTGCGGTATCGGATTAAAATTTTCCGATTCCGATTCCGACTCCTTTTTTGGTGAATTTATAATATTTTTTATTGTTTTAGTAGGAGTCGCAGTCGGTGTTGAGTTTCACGATTCCGACTCAGTCTATGACTCCGACTTCCCAAAAATCCTTAAACTTCGACTTCACAGCCCTGGAAAATACACTTATTTAAATAATATATAGCGTGACCAGTTTTTTACTTTAATAAATATTGCTGATTGTTCATTTATTTATTGGCAATGTCAGAAAATGCTTACAATTACTATTTTTTTAATTTTAAAATATTTAGATATTCGTTTATAAAATTTATCAATTTTACGTTTTTAACTTCAAAATTATTTTATCAAGTTTTAAATTTCTTTGCACTTTGTATTAAAAAGATTGTTATTATTTTAAAAATTTATTTATAATAATGATCATGACTATTAGAAGATCATTTGAAAACATTTTAAGTAATATGTTGATTTGTGAGCAATTGCGCAGATCTGTCATTTCCGATAACGGACCAGATGACTGATTTTTTGGACAATGGAAGCAATACTTCTTTAAATTATGATGTACATTAATGGCTTAATCAAATGTGAAGAATCCAAATATATGAATTAAATTTTTTTAATGTACACTGTTAATTTCTCCGAATGTTTCGGTACGTTTATCAAAAAAGACTCTTCTTGGGAAATAATTTATTTGGAATACAATATAATGTCACAACAAATTTTAATTTATAGGCCGAAATAAACTGAATATTAAAACAAATATATTTATTTGTCATATATTGCTTATATCATTAAATAATTTTAATTAAAATCGTTGCACAAATAATTATATTAAACGTGAGAGAACAACATACTGATATATTTACCTATTAAATATATATTAAATTTACCTATTAAATTTAAAGATGATTTCTATTGTCTTGTATGCAGAAAAACATTGAAATGACCCTTTGTAATTTATTTCCACTATTAATAATTTTCCTATTTGTAACAAAATTTTTTATTGATAATAATAAAAAAGAAATAGACAGTAAAATCTCTTAAAATATCAGTAAATCTCAAAAATGTTTTATCTACCTCCCTAAATTCACTTCAAACATTTTTTATATTTCAATATACCCAAGAGACCTTATTTCGAATTCTTAACGAGTATTTTAACTCTTTTCACCTAATTTTGATCTTCTATCTCTTTAAATGTTGATAAAATAAAAATTTGACTGGTACTAGAGAGCTTACTCTATATTAAGTTCGAGATAACCAATACAGCCTTGGTCACCTAAAAAGTCCAATTTCAATTCAACATTTTTGGGTAGCACAAATAACAACTTCAAAATTCTGGTCTGTAAGTTGCGAAGCATTTCACAAACTACTTAAATCATCATGAAACATTTCATAATTGACCTGTTGACCAACATTGAATTGGGAAGAAAATTGCCATCAACTCAATGTACCGAGAAAGGATACAGCAGAAATACTCAAAGAGGAGGATTGCAGCAATTATATATTATATCTGTAGTTATTAAAGAGATTGTGAAAGAAAATAAATTGATATACTTCTTATATAGCTCGAGTTTCTTTTCCTCAATAGAGTCAAGTTGAAAACTTACGCAATAAAACGTTTTTGAGAAGTCTTCTATAAATATTTAAACTGTCATAAATTATTAAATTTATTTTATCATTGCTTTATAAGTCAGTTAATTTTTGAATAATACAGTAAATCAGTATTTTCTACATGAAATTTCTGAACATGAAAATATTTTAGAATTTGGTCGTGTGAAGTTGTTTAGAATCTGACAAGGAAATAATTACACGGTCTCGGTGACCGGACAAAACATCGCATGACAAAACATCACCAGTATAAAACGTTACTGGAATAAAACATAATAATAAATGAATAAAATAAATAATTAAAAATTAGACTAGGTTTAGGATTAGGTTAGGATTAGGTTTACGTTAGGATTTGCAATAAATTCATTTGTAGTACAAGGCTTTTGTGATGTTTTTTCCTAGAACCTACAATCTCCATTATATTTAATTAGTCATTTAATTTATATTAAATTAAAATTTGAATTAATTATTAGTAACTTTTAAAATTTTAAAAATCATTAATTGATAAATGATGATCAAAGGGAATCGAAAAATATATTTCGTTACATAATAACAAAATCTTCATGTAAATATAATTAATTAAATATAATTAATTAATTAATTTAATCAAAATAATGGAAAGAGTAAAATAAGTCAAAGAATTTATCCGAATTTTATCACATATCAGATCAATAACTAACAGTAATTTAGCATTGCTAATTTCTCGTGTATGATTGATGGGATATGTTATCTGGATCAGATCTACTAATATAATGACTGACTCTTTTCTCGGTTTCCGTATGATCGATATTCGGAGAAAGAAATTAATTTAGATTAGAGAATCGGAAATTTATCTATAATTGAGCTATTTGTTGTAGAATATGGAAGTGGTTGTTAGGTGGAGGTTTTTTGATGTGATTGTTAAGTGATGATCTTTTAAGAAAGGAATTCATATAACAATTAATAATTTCTGTTAGTTGCATTGAATCTACCTTCGATGATGTTTGATTCAAGATTAGAAATCGGAATTTCATGCAAAAGTTTAATAATGAAAATTGCACACAAATTTAAACCAATTTCATCTCGTTATTCCAATCTATTCATTTCTCCTAAGTCCATTCATTGAATTTTCTTTGAAATCAAATTTCTACTTTTGTATAAATTATGTGGTATTTGAATTATCAATTAAATATTTGTTTTAATATGCGCATATAATTGTATATTTCAAATTACCTGAATTATTATTATTATTGTGATATAAAGTTATTGAACCTATTTATCTTTTCTCATACAACAAATTGTTTAAACTTTCACTATTAAAATGTATCTCTGAAATTTAATACTTTGTTAAAAAATATTTGACTTAACTATAACTATAATTTATAATTTATTTTGGTACCGTAGCCGTTGGAGTGTGGGTGCACTCAATTATACACAAGCATTAAGACTTGGTTTTGAATATTTTTTGAGTGTCTCAGTAGGCAAGGAACTCGGTGGCGCATATCTTCTCTCCAGGTATGGATGGCTGTTGGCTCCAAGGAGCTCATCCACCCATTGCTAGGTTTTGTTTTTCATCCTAGTATGTGTCCACACACCTCGTCACCCAGGTTGCTCTGGGTGTGGGCGCCGGTTTAGTCGCCAACCATTCGACCATGGGACAGGTATTACAGGTTTAAATGGTACCTGTAGCAGACAGATTACCTGACCTGACCTGTCAATGGCCCGCGATTTCCATATCAGTCACCCAAATAAATACTAAGGCGGTTGTTGGTTACTTAACTTCGGAGATCGGACGAAATCCGACGTACCCAACTGTGGTCATTGACTACTATAATTTATAATAAACTTTTTAGTTTCGTTAAAAAATATTTAAATTAACTTTGACTTTTATTTCTTTCAAAATAATTTCGCTCTACATTATAAATTTTACGCGAATTATTATTTTTTTTAAATCAGTTTAACTTCCTTATTTCTTATTTTAACATTTTTACTAATATATCGGTTTTAATTAATTTAAACTTTTTAACATTTTTTTAGTTTTAAAAAAATCCTTTTTCACTTTTTAGAATTTTAAACTTTATATATTTATTTGTTTTACATAATTTATTTAATTTTTGTTGGTTTTTTAAAATCCTTTCTTTTAAACGTTTTTTTAGTTTTTTTAAACTGTATGTATTTTTATTTGTTTCCGTAATAATTTAATTTTGTTAAAATTTTAAATTAAATTTTTTTATAAACTATTCGGCAAATTTAAAATTTTAACTAAATCCCCATAATTTCATGTCGGCGTATGGACTAATTTTGTTTCATTATTAATTTTTATAATTTTGGTATTTGATTTAATTAATATTTGTTATTTTACTAGTATCTACCTTCTATAATGGAGTCTTACCTTTTCTGGATCTTTTGGTTGAAAGAAAATCTCTTGGTTACGAGACTGGAATTTATAGGAAGTAAACTGATACAGGTTTATATACTTCACCAGATAGTTTTTGTGAACTTAAGTATAAAAGAAACATGATTAAAGGTTTAATTTATCGCTCCTGGTCGTTGTCATCCACTTTTGTTAAATCTGTAGAAAGTATTAATAAACTAAGTTCGTTGTTAAATAAGAATAGTTATTCTAAATCCTTTCTAGAAAAATTAATAAAGGAAACAGTAGATAAAATACTTTTGAAAGATTTTTCGAAAAATCAGAGTTTGGCTTATCCTGATGGATCTAAGATAGAAATCGAAGGATCATTAGATATGAATAATACGCCTAAATATTGTTTAATTGTACCTTATTCTGAAGGATTTAAAAACTTTAAAAATGCATTGTTAAAAGCAA
>MQRK01218385.1:9493-22329 GCA_001938485.1 Girardia tigrina
ATATATATATATAAATTTATTTAGAATAACTTAATACATTCCAATTATACTTTGGTTATCACCAAATTTTTGGCGCACAAATTCAGATTTTATCCAACTACAATTAAAAAACTATACAATATATAAAATTCATTAAAAACGGTAATCGTTTTTAAGATAAGATGAAAACTTTTGAAAATGTTTTTTTCCGTTTACATTATATTTGATATTGTGCTATATCTTTAAAAATAATATTAAATTTAAGCTCAATCTTTATATTAAATATTTATATATTTTAATTGAATATTATTCTTTCTATTTTTTTCTATTTTAGATGTTTATGGTCAAAATGTCGAAAACAATTTTAAATTTAAATTTTGTCTTAATTAACGTATAAATGCAAATTAGAAAAAAAGGAAAAGGTTGGTGACCAGAAAATATTGTGGGACAACATAAATTGTTTAAAAAGTTGACGACAGAAAAATGGCTTTACAAAATCTAGAAAATCTAAATAATAATTAATTATACCTTTTGTAAAGGTTGGTATTGGTTATGATAACATGTAATTGAAGCAGACAAAGCTGAACTACTTTCGAAATCAAGTGTTTTCTTTAGCAGCGCCTTAAAACCATTAATATATAAAAAATCTAAAGCGAATAAATATTATATATTATTAAATAATTATACCTCCTAAAGTAAAAACGTCACAATAAATTTCACGACTCACAGCTGACAAAACGGTAATTTTAATTTCAAAGATTTCTGTATCAATGATTGAGTTTTCTGGAATATCACCTTTACTTATTAAAGCAATTGAAATGTTCATTAAAGTCTCCCGAATAATCTACACATATAATTTTAATCTAATTATAATAATTATTATTCGATAAATAAGCAACATATAAAAATTTAGAAGGTATAAAAATATCTTATTTGAGATTAACCCTCGTTTATGTATATATATTCAATAAATTTTTGACTCAAGGTGTGAAACAAAAACGATAGAAGTTCTACTTTTAAGCATATGAAGAAATACATCGGCAAATATAACCTTTCTGTGTATAATCTCTGAAACACCACACATTTCTGTCAACACTGTCGAAATAATAGAAATGAATTTTGAAAGAAATTCTTGGTAATATGAACCTGTATTTCGCCAATGTGTTTCTTCGACTAGTTAAGTATAGCTTCGTTTTTATTTTTAATATAAAATTTAGTGGAGCGCTCTCAGCTGCCTTAAGATTTTTAAGAAATTGTCTCTTTCCCACCCACTGGTCAGGAAATTAGGCATTGTGGAACTCTCTGATTGCAATCGTCGTATGAGGTGGAGCTCCGTCTTGTTGGAAATGACAGGGAAAAATTAGACACTTTTCCTCCTATGCTAATATAAATTCTGTGCGCAATATTTCTTTGTAAGCATTGGCCGTTATCATAAAACTGAGGTGGTTAGCATTTCGGTTAGCCTCAGAAACCATTGCATAGAGGTTATTCTAGGAAACCTGCTTTCAAAAGTAAGGATTTTCTTTACTACAGAAAACCGAGTTTATTTACTTCCAATCCCAATAAAAGGCACATTCATCAGTGAAAAACAAAGTAACATTGCACTGGATCACGTCGGTCAGTCTCTGTCAGGAATTGAACTTGACATGGTTTCCAGAGTCTCAGTTGCAAATCATCTTTCAAAATTCACTGCAGACTAGTTTGCGGAACATCCAACTATGCTGATCTTTTCCTGGTAGACAAATAAGGATTGTCTGAAAAGGATTGATTCATATTGTCGTTATAATCTCCCCAGTCAGAAGGGCGACCTGTGCATGGTTTGTTCACCAAAGAACCGCTTTCAAACAACTTCGCCATTCCCTGGAAAATAATCCTTCCTTTAGATTGTTTACAGTCATAACTTTCTTGCGGCTTTTTCATAACATGTCGCTAGGTATGGTTTGATTTGAACGCAGTATGGAATAGAATACGGGTTGGTATCACTCATTGTAAATTAAAAGTGTGCTAAAATTTCAACACCATTGTTAGTGAGTTCAAACAATTATAATATTTTATGATTTATTATAAAAATGAAATAAAATATTTTTAATATTTATTACATAATTTAATAGATTATACTAAAGGAATTGCCAGCCCACGGCCCGCATGTGACCCACTTTAAATATTTTTGCGGCCCGCTAGATCAATCATACTTTTACAAAATATATTTTTTACAAAATTTACGGTCGACTTACCATGAAATATTGATTTAAAATACATTTTTGAAACATCAGAATCAAAAATAAATTTTTATAATACGTCACAAAAGAAAAATTTTCTAATTTGAGAAATCTGGTACAAAAAGTTGTTAGCGCTTGTGACAGCCGCGTACCGTGACACCTTTTGTGGGGGGGGGGGCAGACTCTTATTAAGGGGGCCAGTAATTCTCGTGTAATAAATGAATACTTTTTGAAAACACACAGTCTGAATGTTTAAATTTCGAATGATTAAGGAAAACAAAATAGACCTTTTATCTGGACATTATTTTGCGGCATTATTGCCTATATGAAATGATTTTCGCACATTTTTCCGAAATAAAGACAAAAATCATTTATAGTAGCTGCATATTTTATTATATTTGCACGATGGACAATTGAACATAGAGAGTACAGACAGTCAGACGGATTTGTTATAACATAGAATGGGTGTAGTATTATACAATAGAAAAAATACAGCAATTACATACGGATGTAAGAAATTGTATGCATGAGATATTAATGTGACTCAAAATAACTGCAGTCGACCATTTTTCATTTCATTAAACCGTCAAAGAAAGTCATCAGGTTTGATGTTATTAATGATGTCACTTTTAAACGTGAGCAATACAAGGTTTAATTTACGAGAATGGGTCATAGATGTACGAAAGAGAGTTATAACACTAGATAAAGTACTAAAACTCTCCTCACATGTGGTCATTGAAGCACCGAGTGTGAGTGCCGAAGCTGAAAGACGGATACACAGATGGAAACGCCTCTCGGTAAGAGTACAGTTCTTGCACTAACTGATAAACGTTTGTCACAGTACTAGTCCTCTTCAATAGGAAAATCTTTGCAGTTTCAAACTCATGTTAGGTTTTGCTTAGATCCACGCCACACAAATTCGCTAATGTCTTTAGCTATTCAATATTTAAAAAGTTTTGGTGATTAGTCTTTAAACATGCAAGAGACTTGTAAAGATTTATGTTACTGACACTGAAGCGCTTTGTTAATTCCAAGAGAGTCCTGTCAACGACTTTGTAATACATCTGGCAATATGCGCGTCTGATAGACAAGTTCAAGTTTTCTGGCTGTCCCACAGATCCAACACAACGAATTTCTCCAATTGTGAGTTCATCTTAGTTTGTCTTCTTTTCAGTCTCGGTTCCATAATCAATATGACCTTCAAATTTCTCAAAAAGAACTTGGAATTTCTCTTCATTACGGAGGCTGCGAATGCGCTCTATGACATCATCCATAACATCACATGCAAATGAAAGATCCATTGCTTGACCCTGCAGGCTATTGTTGGCTGGTTCAAGGATGGTCAGCAACGAGTGAACCATGTGTGCAATGAACTGAAACTCCACTTCATTGACTCGATGCAAGAGTCCAGTAGCTTCCAATTGAATATCAATGGAAAAGTGAGAATCTCTTTTAGAGCAGAGCGCAAGCAAATCCACAACTGTATCATAGTTTGTTGTTATTGCTTGTGCAGTCTGCAGGTGTCCTGTCCAACGATGTTCCATGAGCCGCGTAAATTTATCGCCTTGATAAATTTATATTTCTTTGGTACCATCAACCTTCAGTGTAAGGAAATTGATAGTAAGTGTTTGGTGGTCTGCCGGAGGTGTAATACAATATGACTTCATGAAACTTGATTCGTCGTTAACATCAGATATCTACTGCAACCAATTCGAAGATATGATGCAAGGCTCAAAGAAAGAACAGTCGTATTTGGTAAACAGATTGACTCAGAGCAACATTAGGCTTTGAGAAAATTGTATTTAAGTTTCTGCATATGTCGAAGAAGTCTTGCAGTTTTTTGCACTCAGAAATAGCACATACAACAACCAAATGTAATTTGTGGTTGAAGCAATTGACATAAGGAATTTCTTTTTGTAGACGCTCCTGAAGCAAGGCTTGCACCCCACTATGCTCTCCAGACATAACAGCGGCTCCATCATAGCATTGGGAAATTATATTTTTAGAATCCAATTGAGCCTCTTTTAAAGTTTTCAAAATAACACCTGCGAAGTCCTCGCCATTGAGAGCAATTGTTTGAGAAATGCAGATAAAGTGCTCCTGAGGTTGTCCTGCTGAGACAAATCTTATCGCAATCGACACATTCTCAGTCTCTGTTCGATCTTTGGTACCATCAACCTTCAGTGTAAAATATTCGACATCCGCAGAATTGCACTTCTTTACAATTGACTCTTGTACCATAGATGTCATTAACGCGATAATTTCATCTTGAATTCTAGGTGATGTGTACGTGGCAATTATTGGAATTGTTTTAATGATTCGAGCCAGATCAGGATTTTCTTAACAGTGTATTCGAATAGACGTAAAAAAAGACCACTTGGAAGTTTCTTATCCTCATCAATGTCATTTATACTGAAATTGTCACCACGAAAGGCTAATTCATTTGTCACAATAAACCTCACGATGTCAACAATTGCGTCGACATAATAGCAATTGTTCTTGAGTTGTGTTTCATTAATCAAAGTGCAAACTCCCTCTCCTCTTTCGTATCGCAGCTGCCACTCCTTCCATTGTTCCATGGCATGGATATGGTCAGCAGAAGATTCATGCTTTTGTAAGCCGATTTCTAATTTCGGAATCCACCTGTTCTGAAAACATTTTCTCCAGCAGAGCCGGGTAATGAGAATTTTCGACAGCAAAAGCAGAAGACTGCATCTTTCTCAATAGAGTACTCCAAAATATGGTCTTCCACTATACAACGCGGAAGAGAATGAGCGATCCCTTGAACCAAATGGAGTCTTTGAGAAAATTATAGCAGTTTGCTAGCGCAGCATGTCATCTATCAAATCAGATTTCGTAGATGTCATTGGCTTAGCAGGTACACAAGTAAATGAAGATATCACTCCATTGTCAGGGATGTATGAAGTAGTAGTGTATATTGATTGAATAGTATTAGAGATGGATGTAGTAGCACAGATTGATGACATAGTAGCAGGGATAGTATCACTAGGGGAAGTGACTGAAGTCACAGAATTCTTCAGAATGACTTGGAAGAGATTCATGATGCTTTTGTGTGTCGACATGCTGTAATACAATCCAAATATTGTCACAAAGTAGGATCAATTACAATGACACTGTGCAGTAAGAGTAAGCTCAGAATAATGACAGATATAGAAAACAAATGTGTGCTTGTCTGTGTTTGTTTGGATGTAGATGATTTCCTCATACAACGTCAATCCATGTGTTCACACTTTCCTTTTCTCTAACCCACGATACCTACACAACTCTCTGTCACCCTATAGGTATGTTGTTCAGTTGTTCTGCATACATTTTGCCTACTACTAGACTATATATATGGTATATGAATAAATATGACTCCCTATTTCTTTTTCATTTGTATTTTTTTACTTGAGGGGGGGGGGCAGACTTGCGTTTTGGGGGCCGGGCCCTCTTGGCCTGGCTTGTGAGCAATATTTTTGAATGGTGTTTATTGTCTAATGTTTGGTATGTTGTTTTAGGATTGTGTTTCTCCCACCCAGATGGAAGATTGATATTTTAAATATTTTAAAACGTCGGATTATTTAATCAATTATTAAAATTTATACAACCAATTTTAAAATTAAATTAATATTTCATAAATAATATTTGAATAATATTTTTCTTAAAATAAATAAAATTTATTTTTAATTTAAAGTATAAATTATTTTTGTAATAATTAAATTTGTTTAAATAATAAGACGTTAAAGAATATTATTAAAAAAATATCAATCAAGAACGATGACGAGTTACGCAAGTTTTACGGAGAATTGTTCTAGTGAAAATTCAAATGGTGATGCAAATAATAAGTAGTGAAAACTCAATTAATGTTCAATTTACACCTGAGAATCATTCGAAAATGAAAATGACTAAACACAAAACAAGGTCCAACGTAACGGACGCTAACATCTAATCCAAATTATGATGTGGAAATAACAAAATATAAATCAATTTACAAGAGCTAAGTGGAAAGATGGAGAAACAAATATCGTACTAGTAAAATAAATATGTTTTAGTAACTTCATTTTTTTATTTTATTTATATTTATATATTTCTTTACAACGTGCATTTATTATCATTGTTATTATATTATCTATGTTAATATGCAGGAATTTTAGTAAACACAATAATAATAACTCATTATGTTTCATTTTCTCACTCAAAAAATTTCTATAGTGGGTTAAAATCTTATATGAAGATATATAAATTAAAATGCGGCCCGCGGAGTTATGATGGTTTTCCAAAGTGGCACTTAAAATCATTTCATTTGGCTCCCGCTGGTATACAGTATGATTTTTAAACAATCATTTTTATGAAGTTTGCATTTGTCTTTGGTGTATGCGAAAAAGGGTCGGAACTTATGGGCCGCCAAGTAAATAAGAAATGTAAAAAATTAAAACTTGTTAGTTATTACCGAGTTTTGCAAATTGTTTGTGCAATATTTAGAGGTTTCTTGTCAGTGTAAATTTTGAAACGTGATAAAATTGAATTTAAGTTGATATGCACTGAAGAATAATTGTTTCTTGATTTGAGTGATTTTGTTTAGTTTTTTATTGACTTGAACTACTGATTTTTTTAAAATACGCTGAAAATAATTCGAGTACATTTTGTAATACTACATCGGCTAAGACGCAAACGAAAAAAAAATGAATAATAGATTTACTGATGGTTGTCATGTAAATCTTTATGCATAGTTTAATTTCTGATGAACTGAATGCTCAGGAAATTGATGATAATAATCGAGATATGTTAGATGAATTAAATAATTATAACATATGAGGCAACTGTCACAAATTCTGGTCGAAACGAACTTTTGAGTACTTAGATAAACGACAGATTTTAGCCTACCAGTAACAGTTAATATAGCTATGTTCTGAATAAAACATATAGCTCTGATAATCATGGATTTATTGGAACAATAGCATCATCCAACAATAAAACAAGAATTAAGAATATTTATCGTAGAAGTTTTTGATAATTTTGACAACGCAGTAATTCCATCATAGTTTAATTGGATTACAGAGTAAAAATCTAAATTTCGGACAAAAAACATTTAACTTCTCATTGATTTTCTTGATACTTCTCGAAGATTGGTTTGTTGAACTTTTCGATTTCTACACGTCTAATGTCTATGTGGTGAATCTGGTGATGTCATTCCTCACCAAATTCAATAATATTGAACTTCAATGATGTCACATCTCATGACATCACTAGAGTTCAAATTCGGTGATTCCATATGTCATGACATCACCGGAATATGCAATCGTAAGGTCAAATGCAATTGCATAAAATGATCCCAGGGTATCTTATATAAAATTATATAATATTACTTTAATATAAAAGATCGAGGATTTCCAATTTTAATAGGTTATCGAACCCCGATCAATATTTTATTAAATAATATTTTGTTCTCTTGTTTGCGTTCTTTACTGTCTACATCAAACCTTGAAATCAAAAAATTGATAATTAGCTAAGTTTAAGAGCAACATCAATGGAAAAAATAGAATTAGAAGTTTCTTTAGTTCTCAAATGAATTGATAAAGCTTAAGTATAGGTAATATTTTGAAGAGGTATAATTTCGTTTGGAAGATTATAGTTATCTTAGACAGCTTCTTGATATATGTCTCATCTACGGCTTTCTATTTCTTCTTTTGGATAAAACTTGTGACAAACATAAAAAAACTTAAAAACAAAAACCCTCTTTTCATGAAATTTAACCAAGTTAATAATAATAAACTCTTGTAATAAACTATATTGAACAACATGTAACCAAACAAAAGACATTTTGCATTAAGATAAAGCTTTAAAGACCCTAATATGAAAAATAAGTGTTCACACTAACTTCAGACGTTAATATTATTTAGTATTACATGTTTGTATTTCTTTATTAATCGACCCTTATTAAACACTATCTTAAAATGCATATAAGTTGTTAATCTAAGTTGATGGATATTTGACGATTAATTAACGAACATTTTCAAAATATGTAGGTTGAACATCCGAAAACCTTGGATAAGCCTCTTTGATCTCCACATTTAATCCATATGGATTTATTTTTTGTGATACATAAAGGATAGGTTTTCGCTAGCTGCTCTCTGCTGATGACAAGATTGAGTTCCCTTTCACACTTGTCAGGATATTGATGTTGATAAAAAACCTTTATACAAGAGTTTATGAACAATGGAGTAAAATGTTAAATATCTGAGGAATTAAGACTGCTTTCATTATTATGCATATAAAATTTTATAAATAATGTACTTTAGTATAAAACTGCTGTTGTATCACATATGATCATCTGAATACTGTTTAAGGTATTGTAATCACTGAGCAGATCCTAAAGTGCTTAAACAATGTCAGTAAAGGACCCACTGTCCAAAACTAAAATGTCAGGTTGTAATGTTTTTTTGCATTCTCCAAATACACAACTTGATACTCAGTGTTGACAATTTTCTTTCCATCAAAATACAAAAAAAAATCCTCTGGGATCAGTTATAAGGAGAGGTTTTTAACTTTTTCAATGTATATGATTATTCGACGCTAGACTGTGACGATGTTAGGGATACTAAACTTTTTCTATGAGAATCTTATGAAACGGCCCGAGAGTCACCACTGCTGTTTCTTTCTTCATTAGCCCTGGATACGAAGATAACAGCTTGACTTGTTAAGAGTTCTGAAGTGCGTTTGGTCCTTTTGATGGATGAATTATTGACTTAAGAGCCAAAACTTTAAGAAGATTATTTTCAAGAGTATCAAGTTAGCGTTATTTTTGCTAAAAAAGTAAATATAATACTCAAAAAATTAATTTCAAATAAATTAATTAAAAAATTAAATAAAAGCAAAAAATAAATATACCGTCACTATCAATTGAAAACTTTGAGTGTTATTAAAATCGTCAGATACTTCAATGTTAAAGTATAATTCATCAAAATCAACAATATTTCTAAGAGTCTGATTCAAGATAACAGATCCATTTGGAAGTATTATAAAAGGACATGAGATATCTTTACAGTGATGTAAACTGAATTTGCACTAAATAATACAGTTATAAAAAAAAATATATATATATATAATATACAAATAAATCCATGCATATATAATGTAATATTTATATATACTGGTCGCGTTGCGACTCTATTTATCCCTTTAATTGAGCTCAATATTATTAATTAAAAAAATTAATATAAATAAATATTTTAAATAAGCAATTAAAATAATTATTAAATAAAAATTAAATTAAATAATTAAAATATATATAAATGTATATACATATCGTAAAATTCGTTTCGATTTCACATTACTGAAGCTCTCATCCGCGACAATCACGGTGTTATTGACCAATTTTATGTTACCTTTGCCGTCCATTCCGGCAATAATCACTTTCACTCCACCGCGACTCAACACATCAGCGGTCGCCACCTCCTCGATGTCTTTTCCTAACATTTGCAAGTAAATCAATTTATTAATCGCATTTGCTTTCGCTGCCAAATTATCGAGTTTCAATTCGGATTTGATTTCATCCAAACTTTCGGCAATATATTTCGCTGTTACCATTTTTATTATTATTATTAAGTTGAGTCAATTCAAATTAAAATCGATGACGAACAATCGCTTTAAACAAATTTGGCCTTTGTTTAGTGATTTGTGTTCGTTTTTAACACGTGATTTGAATTGGCCAATCGCGTGCATGTGTGTGTGCATGTGAGGGAATGAATGTAATGTGTACAGAGAAGGTATGTGTGTGTGTCATGTGTGTGTAATCAATCACAAGATTACAATTATCACAATTATTTTGGTTAAAAAAAATAAATAAATCTTAATTAAGCTGCGTCTATTTTTTTATTATGGTTTTGAATAATGAAAATCTCGATAGATTGTACCATTCTCAAATTGGGAAACACGAAGCTATTGTAACAAATATACATGATCTCCTTACCAAATTGCCATATGATTTTAATGAAGCTCAGCTACTTCATTTATTTGATTGCTTTCAAAACAGTTGGTCAAAGGCTTCAAAGAAGCAAAGAGAACGACTCATTGATTTAATAGGAAAAATGGCCAAAACAGCATTGAAATTATTGTGGGATTTGGCTACTCAAAATGACAGTCCTTTAGATATTTTGGAATCAGCTTTACGTGCTCATGTAAAGCAAATAAATTAATTAAAAAATTAAATAATAAAAGCAAAAAATAAATATACCGTCACTATATTTATTTTATTCCTCAAAATTATGCCCTAACCTTAACCCTAAATAATTTCATTTATTATTTAAACGAACAAAGTGTCCCTAAAAACGCAGTTTACACTCTTCGCAAAATCAAAGAAATTATCAAATTATTTCAGGATACAGTTTTCAATTCATCTAAGAGTATAAATCGCCCAATGATCATTCAACAGTTGGAGAAGGATCATCAAATTTTATCTTTAGTTACAAATAACCTTATTGATTATGACGATAACGATCGAAAATCAGAATGTGATTTAAATGAAAACAATCTCACATATTTGGACGATAAATTTCCATATGACACTCAAATTGAAGAAAGATTAGAACTGTTAAAATTTTTACTTTATGATGGGTCTTTAATAATGAATAATAAACTTCTTACTTCCTTTTGGAGTTGTCTGGTAGTGCTACACGATTCAAATAATTCTAGTGTTTTACCTGATAGGGATCAGTTTTTTAAATGGCTTTCAAGTCTTATGGAATTCGAAAATAATCCATTTGAAAAAGATGTGATGGAAAACCTTTTCTTAGAAAATTTTTTGAAGCTTGATCCTAAGTTTCTAACGTTGAGTGGAATATTGTTATTTGAACAATTTTTTCAATCAATTAATGTCAAAAAAAGAAATTTTCAAGAACTAGATCCCGAAACATATTTTGTTACTAACCCAAATCTGATAGTTTTAGATTATTTGTGGAAATGTGCTATGCTTTGTGTCGACGATGAAGTCTGTAATAAAACTATATATATATATATATCTTAAAGACCATTACGATAAATCTCAATTTGAATTTAATCAAGGAAAGAAATTCCATCAATGACGAATTTATTCAACATTGTTTTTCAATAATAAGAACAGCATTCGATACGGCAAAATGCTGTTTGGCGAAATGTCATCCTGTCTCAACTTTGGAGGATAATTATCAAGAAAATTATTACGAAGTTTCATTTGAGATGGAAGAATCAATAAACAAATTGACAAATATCATACAACTCCTGTGTGAATTTGTTCGAGAATGTGATAATCGATTTACGGTTGAGGGTAAGAATCCAACACTGTGCAGAATGACATATGGAAACTTTCGGAGAATTACAATCATGTTTAATTACTGCTTCGGTCAAAATAACTCAGTGCGACACGATGATTTTGATGTTCACTCAAATGAATTATTCCTGAACCTACGGAGAAAGATCAAGCCACACTGGCAAGAATTATTGAAGGATGAAGCGGAATCATAGTCCGAACAGTCGTTCGATCCAAAATTATCAGAATCTGATTATGATTTACAAATACCCTCTGCTGAGATACAACATATACAGGGTGACCCAATGCGTATGCATGCGCTAATTTTTACATATTCAGAATTTACTCACCAAGACGAACATTTTGGTAAATAACATGTAGGGTCTAAAAGTCTCGCATCATTGGTAATTATGCAATAAAGGTCAAATTTCGTAATAAAATTTGTCTCATTTTGTACGAGAACCATATATTATTAAAATCGATATCTTCGCTATCTTTCAACGTCATCATCCTGTTTACGAATTCCAAACGCTGACCACCTGCTCGTTCACTTTGATTAATTTGAATCTTGTATGGATACAAACCGATGTCCTTCTTCATAATGCGCTGTAGAGAAGTTATTTTAATGTTCAAAGCACGAGATGCTTGACGTCCACTTGATTCAGGATGTTTTTGAAAGTAAATTTGCACTTTTTGATATTTTCTTCAGTTGTCACTCTTTTTTCCTTTGTCTTCATTTCTTTAATGTTGTCGAGAACTGTTCCAAAGTCTTTAAATTTGTCTTAAGCACGTTTAACAGTTGAAGGGTTGATTTTCCTGTGAGATCTAATTTTTTTTCTAAATTCTTTTACTATTCCCGATGGAGATAGTAGTTCTGATATTTTAGAACCACGAAGACACGATGCTGGACACTATATTTACTCATTTTAATTTGCTAAAGTAGAAAAAATCACTTTTAAATTAAAATAAATAATTAAAAACTAAAGAAAAAGGCACTTTAACAATCTGAGAACAAACTAGGAAGTGAGAGGAGACAAGGAAGTTACAATAGACAAACAGGATGTTAATCAGTATATTGAGTTTTTATATTTATATATTTATCGATTTTTTAATAACTTGATAACGATAAAAGATATTGCAAAATAAATCGCATATTCTTAATCAGCATAAAAATATCCACAAAACGAGACCAATTTTATTACGAAATTCAAAGTTACACAACTTGACGTTTATTTCATAATTACGCAATGATACGAGACTTTTAGACCCCAGATGTTATATATCAAAATGTTCAACTTGATGATTAGATTCTGAATAAGTAAAAATTAGCGCATGTGCACCCATTGGGTCACTCT